>PVIU01011909.1:0-62327 GCA_004026605.1 Ondatra zibethicus
CTGGGATTTGAAAGTTCCTCACACCCCTTCTGGGAACTCCAAGCAGCCTTCATCCTTATTGAAGGTCACCCAGCTTCCCATTCCTATCCCTTGTAGCCGGTCCCCAAGTCCTTGACACCCTGACTCTTGCCATCCACAACTGCGTCCAGCCTAATTTTTTCCTCTCTTGCCTGGTACCAGCCTCTGGTCACTCTACATTGCCATACTACGGTGTGACTCTAGATGAGTAGTTCTCAACCTGTGGGTCACGACCCCTTGGGCTTAGAATGACCTTTCCATAGGGGTCACCTAAGAGCATCTGCATATCAGATATTTCCATTACAATGTATAGCAACAGCAAAAATTACAGCTGTGAAGAAACAATGTAAATACACTATGGCTGGAGGTCACCACAACATAATGGTCGCAGCATTAGGAAGTTTAAGAAGCGCTACTCTAGATTGATGATTCTAAGCTCCAGGTTCCGCTGAGCCCCAATTCTTTTCCAAAGACACTGGGCTGCTTTTATCAGCAGCCAGCTAGCTCAGCGTCCCCGTGAGGCAGCACATCAGTCCGCAGTTTCACTGCATTTGCCATCCTCAACTCAATCTCGCCCAGGCATGGCTCGAAGAAGCCCTTCCTTCCACAGGCAGTCACATCTCCAGGCTTCTGCACACCGTTTCTTCTGCTCACGGGCCTCCTTCCACCTTCACCCTCTAGACTAGCCAGTGTGGCCCTGCTTAAATGTCAAAAGCTTTCCTGTCCTCCACCTGCCTCCCCCTGACCACCTTCTGCACCCTTGTGGGTGGGTCTTTCCACACAGACCACGCCTCCTCTACACTTTGACCTTTGGGCTTCTTTAAAACAGAGACACCCAGCCCCATCCCATCCTGCTCTGCCCCTAATCCTTGATCCCCTTTGCAGGGGACAGCAGTGAGGAGCCTCTCAGTAACTATTAAGTGGAGGAATTACCAAACAGGTCCTAATGGGGAGCTAAAGCCGTCCTGCCCTCTGGGGCCTGACCCACTTTCCCAGCCTACACCAGCTGCTGGGGAGCGGCTGCCCCTCTCAGAGCAGACTGCTCCTTGGTAAGCCTTTGATGGAATGGCTCAGTCTGGTGCAGGACTCAGGTGGGGATGATATGGAGGAGTTCCAGTGCCCGCTAAGTAAGGTGCTGGGTGGGTGAGTCTTTCCATCCTATATGCCAAACCCTTCACATCTGATCCTGTTGCATCACACACTTGTAGTCATGGTGAGCTAGTTCAGGAGTCATCACACTATACAAAAGGAATAGTCATAATAATTATTATGTTCTTGTTGTTAATAATAATATAGAATAAATATTTCAGGCTTTGTGGCTCAAAATCTCCTCTGTTTGCAACGAAGCTGCACAGGCAAGGGCAACAGCATGGGAGTATGCGTGGGTGTGACTGGGCTCCCCATGGACATGTGCTGTAGAAACATGCCCTCTTTGACCCCTGCCAAACAATACAGACTATTGCAATTGCTCTTGGTTGCCCACCAGGACTTGATGGTGAGACCCTGTTGTTGAAAACACCGTGTGCTCTGGTCACAGGAAATGGAGACATCAAGTTAACACTAACAAGGAAACCTCCTCCATGCTCACTAGTTTCCATATTACCAGAAGGCGCTGTGTAGGCCACCAGGAGAGAAGAGTCGTCAACAGTCTTGTCCAACTCTGAACCTGCAAAAGTACAATAATGGTGAACATGGCAACATATGTCCGTCCATTGATGAGAAATAGTGCTGCAAGTGTTATGGGAGTAGCGAAGCACTTTCTGAATTAAGGTTCATTCCACACACACATACCTCGTACTATAAATCTGGTCAAGAACACACGATTGAGAAGCTCACAGGCCCAAGGGTGAACCCATTACTGTTATTCTGCTAAATGGACATAGTAGCGAACTGCCCTCTAAATCTGTGTCTCTCTACACATAGATCAGTGCTGTTCTCAGATCTCATCAGAGACGTCTGTACAGTGGATGGTGGTAACACAGAAACTCGCAGCCAGTCATAGTGAAGGGAATAGCTGTCGGTGGAGTGCTCACCCACAAATAGGGCATCTGCGTCACTCCCCTCCCCAAGACCCAGAGACCATCATGGAAGACATAGTGGAAAGATTGTAGGAACAGCCTGAGAAGAAGTCTTCGTGATGTGATAGGATCACTGAACCCGTGAATTCACAACAACTGGAGTTACCTCAGAAAACCAAACCAGCCAACATTCTAGCATAAAGGGGGGAGTGATTCATGAGACTCCAACCCTAACTGAGGAGCTGTGGACGGTTGATGGCTTCTGGGAGAGGGAGAGTCAGTTTTCTTCAACAATGCGACCCCTGGCAAATCAGTCACACACCAGTGAATGGCCCCACACCCGTGAGTAGCACAGACTGTACTCCAAACAGAACACAAGGTTAAGAGGGGTTGCAGATGGAGAGTGGATCCAGGAAGAGTTAGGAAGGAGTGGGGAGAGTATATGACCAAAATCTATCATACAGAAATCCCTTAATATTCATAAAAATATGATATGTTTTCTGAAAGAAATATTTCTCCTTTCCTCCCCCTTTAACCCATGGCCCTTTTCTACTTTCCTCACTTCAATCATGTGCTCCAATCTCAACATATAGGTACTTAATCTCAGCACTCGGACTAGCTATGTGTCTGATTTAACTGCTGAGCAGTGCCGAAAGAGGCTTCTCTGGCCAAGATTAAAGACAATACTAATCAATGTATAAACATAAATATTTAGAAGGCAGTTTGACAACATGTCCGCTTCTCAAGATGACAGTAGTAGGTTCCATTGGCCCCTTGACCTCCCAAGCCGTGGTCTTTTGGCTGGGTTTACAGTAGCAGGCATGAATTCCCTTCTGTTGAGCAGGCCCCGAACCCAGTCATAAAGTGATTGGTTACCCCTGCAACTTTCACACCATTCTTGCACCAATGAGCAATTCTTGCCTGGAAGATCAATACTATAGTGTACAGGGTTTCCCTCTGGGTAATAGTATTGATCGCTTTTCACTCTCAATACATTTCCTTTTTTCTCTGTGGCTTTGGAGCCTGTCCTGGAACTAGTTCTTGTAGACCAGGCTGGTCTCGAACTCAGAAAGATCCGCCTGCCTCTGCCTCCCAAGTGCTGGGATTAAAGGCGTGCACCACCACCGCTTGGCTCCTTTTTCTTTTTAGCTGAATAAAATCTCACTGTGCATAGGTACCTTGTTTTCACTATCCATTCATATGCTTATGGACATGAAGGTGTTTCCATTTCTTAACTGTTGTGAACAGAGCAACATGGTGTTGAACTTGGGTGTACATGTGTCTCTGTGGTAGGAACAGAACCCTTTGAATAAATGTCCAGGGGTGGTACAGCTGAATCATACAGTAGTTTTATTTCTAGACTTTTGAGAAACCTGCACCCTGATTTCCACAATGGCTACACCAGTTTGTACTCCCACCAACAGTAAATAAGGGTTCCTTCGCTTGTCCCCACACCCATGCCAGCACTAACTATCGTTTGTTCTCCTGATCTTAGCCACTTTGACTGGGGTGAGATGAAACATCAAAGCAGTTTTCATTTGTATTTCCCTTATGACTAAGGATGGTGAATACTTTTATAAATACTTCCTAGCCATTTGGATTTCCTCTTCTGAGAACTCTCTGTTCAGTTCCGTAGCTCATTTTAATTGGGTTACTTGCCTTCTTGCTGTTTAGGGTTTCTTATTTTCAGTTCTTTGTGCATTCTGTTGGATGTATAGCTGGCAAAGAGGCTCCTATTCTGTGGGCTGCCTCTCCACTCTATCAATGTTTCTTTGACTGTACAGAAACTTTTTAATTTCATGAGTCCCATTTGTTCCTTGTTGATTTTGTTCTCTGAGCTACTAAAGTCCTGTTCAGAATGCCCTTTACCTGTGCCTATATGTTGAAGAATACTTTGTATTTTCTCTTGTATCAGATTTCAGGGCATCAGGTCTTAGGCTGTGGTCCTTGACACCCTTGGAATTTGGTTTGTACAGAGTGAGAGGTAAGGATCTAGTTTCACTCTTCTGCCTGTAGCTATCCCATTTTCCCAGCATCATGTATTGAAGATGCTGTCTTCCTTCCGGTGCAGCACCGCTCCGTGAGCATGTGGTCCTAGGTTGTATAAGAGAGCTAGCTGAGCATGGCCTGCCCATCATCCAGCAAGCATCTTCATGGTTCCTCATGCACTTTAGCTGTAAAGGGAGTTCCCTGGTCAAAGGTAGTACCATGTGGCTGGGAAAGCAGGCCCTGACTCCATTTCCCTGCTTGAGTTCTTGCTGAGGCTTCCCCTCAATGGCGCGCTGTCAAACTGCAAAGTGCAAGCTGGAATCAAGTTTTTTCTTCCCTAGATTGCTTTTGATCATGGTATTTGTCACAACAACAAAGTGACACTGAAACAATTACCCACAAGGACTTGATAGTGAGACCTTATGGCTGACGACGCCACATACCTGGGCCACAGGATGTGGAGAAGTCAAGCGCGCCCTAATCTGGCTTTCCCAGAGCCGCGAAGGCTCTTGTAGGCTTCTGGGCGAGCTATAATAAGACCACCTCGACCAATTTAAGGCCCACTCCACAGAATGGCATTCATACCTGGTTCTGTAAACTAGGCCAAGAGTCCACGGCTTGGGACACCATAGAACATACTACTATTATTTCCATAAATGAGACATCTGTATCACACCCCCTCTCTAAGGCTCATAGGACATTGTGGATGGGAGAGTGGAAAGATTGGAAGAGCCAGAGGTCAGGGAAGATGGGAGTTAGACGGTATCTTCTGGACATGACAGGGCTGTCACACTCATGAGCTCACAGCAGCTCTGGCAGCCTGCACAAGACCTAAATGAGTTCAACCCAGTCACCATTCTTTCATGGCCTAGAGAAGCTCACAAACCAACCCCTAGCCGAGGAGCGATTGGCCATCCATAACAACTGGTGCGGGAAGAGTTAGCTTTCCTTTAAGGGTGTAGCCCTGGTGGGTAGGCCCAGACTCCAATGCATGGCCCCACACCCATGCACATATAGGCAACATTATTTAAGTCAGAGGGCTAATAGGGGACAGGAAGTTGGGAAAGTGGTGTGGAGGGGTGACTTGGGAGAGCTGGAGGGGGCAGTGAGAGCAGATCTCGTCAAAATATATTGTACACATGTGTAAAACTCTCAAAAGAATAACCAAAAAGTGTTTTTAAAGAAATAACCCCATTTTTCCCAGGGCATGTTATACCTGCCCAGATGTGCCCTTAAGCTCCCAGCTCTCAGCTCAGAGACTCTCTACAATCCTGCTCAGGGGATTCTGGACATGCCAGGGCCTGGGCATGTGGGAGAGACGTGCTTGCAAGTGATTGAGCACCTACAGATTGGCCATCTGCTCTCCTGCCTGAGAGCAGCAGCCTCCAGGAGGGGCATAAGGAACTGGCAGGGCAAGAATGAGGACTCATAGGACTGCTGGGCAGGCCAGGGACACGTCCTGAAATCAGAGCGGGGACAGTCGGCACTCTGCCAACGGGCAGCCCAGCGTCCGCTGTCTTCCATTTCAGAAGAGCACAGGAACAAAGCCAGCACAGCTGCGTGCTGCCACCAGGCAAGGACAATGACTGGCATTCTGTCCTGATTGTTTCCACTCTCTCCCTTTCTAAATGTAAAATCCAGAAACATGCCTAATAATATTGAAGTCCTCTGTGTGCCCTGGAGTGGGGCAAAGCCAGCCGGCATTTCCTGCCATCCACCCACTTCTGCTGAGGGGATAAAGTGACCTTCTGGAGCAACGTGTACCCAGAACTGCTCAGCAGTTCACCTCCATCAGCTTTGTGACTCTGGAAGAGGAAGGCCAGAGACGAGTTCTCTCCCTGCTGTGTGGGAAGGGGCTCTGGGCAGCCATTTGGAGGCAGAAAGCTTCTCTGTCCCAGGGAAGGCCTACTATCCACACCAGCCCTGAGCAGATTGCTCCAGGCTCCAGGTGTCCACACCAAGCACTCTGATTCCCCTGCTTCCATTTTTTTCCACTGGGGTGAGTGGCCCAGGCACTCAGACATTGGCTTCCATAGATATCACCTGCATGTATTAATGCATCTTCAGAATAAGGGCCACTGCTGTTGTCATCAGTTAAGATGCCACTTCAAATGCCTGTTTGCCCCCTTGGGCAGTCTCAGGGCCTGCACACCTTGTATTGAACCACAACTGGCAGGAACAGGGTAGCTGCCACTGTCAACTTGGTCTTGTAGAAGAAACTGCACAGAACAGTTGGGGTTCCTCTCATAAAGGGAGCACAATGTTTTGAATGAGAAATGTCTCCTACAGTCTCCATCATTTGAACACTTGGTCCCCAGTAGGTGGCACTACTTGGGAGGCTTAGAAGGTGTGGTCTTGCTGGAGGAGGTGTGTCACTGGGGGTGAACTTTAAGAGCTTAACCCCACTCCCTGTTTCTCTCCCAGGTTCATGTTTGAGCATATTTCAGCTTCCTTCTGCAGCCGCCATACTGTCCCCGCCATTACAGAGGTTAAACCCTGGAACCATAAGCTAAAATTTTAGAACTCTTTCTTGTATAAGATGTCTTGTTTATGACATTTAATCACATTCAACAGAAATATAACTAGTACAGGGAGGGTGTTGTGTAAACAATGCTTCAAAATCACCAGGGTTAGCCGGGCATGGTGGCATATGCCTTTAATCCCAGCACTTGGGAGGCAAAGGCAGGTGGATCTCTGTGAGTTCAAGGCCAGCCTGGTCTACAAAGTGAGTTCCAGGACAGCCAGAACCACACAGAGAAACTCTGAATGAATGAATGAACAAATGATTGAATGAATGAAAAGGTCAGCAGGATTGCCCACTCCTGGGGGCAGGCACCAGTAGCTGGCAGGCATGAGGTAGTGGGGGGTCACATCCTTGCAGTCACACCCTGTGTGGCACCTCCATGTCATACTCTACTCACTGCCAGCACCAAGTCCCACCCAATCAAGCTCTCAGAAGACCGTGATAGAACAGTTCTTAGAAAGACATCGCCTCAGCAAGGTATCAGATGGCCTCCTGGGCTCTCAGCCCAATGGGACCTGCTTATGAAGCACAGAAGCAGGCCTGGGAAGGGCCCATGTGTCTTCCAGTAATTTGGACTTAGAAAAAGCAGAAACACATTTAAACTGGAATAGGAAAAAGTCCAGCACCTAACAAGGTCAAATTCCTGGCGCCCAATCAAAGTTACCAACCAGGCAAAGGAGAAAACGATGTCCTCCCAGAAAAGAAAACACAATTAAAAAAAAAAGTTCTGGAAGTGGCCAGATGACGAGAGGAGCCAGGGGATTGAGAACAGACGGATGCCGAGGAAACAGAGGTGACAATGAGTGTGAGGAGGAACAAAGAGAGTAGAATTTCAAAGATTCAAACTGAGCTTGTAGATAGAGCTAAAACAAAGTACTTGAGGGCCCGTGAAATGATTAACTGGGTAAAGGCATGTCTTATGTTCTATAGCTGCGAAGAGACACTGTGATCACACAGCTCATTAAGGAAAGCATTTCATTGGGGCTGGCTTATAGAGGTTTAGTCCATTATCATCATGGCAGGGAGCATGGCAGCAGGCAGGCAGACATGTGCTGGAGAGGTAGATGAGAGTTCTACATCTGGATCCGCAGGTAGCAGGAAGAGAAGGAGTCTTTGGGCCTGGCTTGAGCATTTGAAACTTCAGCGCCCACCCCCAGTGACACACTTCCTCAAACAAAGCCACACTACCTAATCCATTCATATAGTGCCACTCCCTGGTGACCAAGCATTCAAATCTATGAGCCTATGTGGGCTCATAGTCAAACCACCACAAGTGTTTGAGACCAAGCCTCACAACCTTTGTTTGATGTTCACTTCCTGGATGGTGGAAGGAGAGAATAAACTGTCCACTGGCCCTCCACACTTGAGCTGTTGCAGGTATGTATACATGCATACATACATGCACATGTGTACACATACAATAAATAAATGTAAAATAATTAAGAAAGCATATGAGATGGCAGTGGCTAGTTGGGACTAACTGCAGGCTAAGTGTAAAAGGAGCACTAAGCCAATACAAAGCCTATAACCATGAAGACGTTCAAAATGAGAGAAGAAAATGACCCCAAAGTAAAGAAAGTTTCATTGTGTTGGAAGATGCATTGAGGGGTCTAATGAACGCACAGTTGATTTTCCTGAGTGGAGAAAAAAACCTAGAGAAACAAAGCAGTTTCTAAAAAAGAATAACATCCAAAACTGTCCAAATTGGAAATATAGAGCACTAATAATCCCAGTTATACAATATAGGTAAAAGAAAGAATAAAAGAAAGAAAGAACATGGGCAAGCTCGGCTTAGTGACCCACACCTGTAATCTCAGCCATCAAAGAATCACCGTGAACTCCAGGCAGGTCTGGGCTACAAAATTAGAGACTGCCTCAGAAAAAGAAGAAGAAAAATCAGAAGAGGAGGTAAAGAAAGAGGAAGAAAAAGGAAAGAGGTGGAAGAGGAGGAAAAGGAAAGAGGGAGGAGAGGGAGAGGAAGAAATGGAAGAGGGAGAGAGTCGTGTCCTAATCCAACTGTTGAAAACCCATAAAAGCAGAGTACAAAGAAACAGCACTGCAGGATGCTCCACCCACAGCAGCAGAAGACAGGTCCTTCTTAAGGGAGTATGGCAATTTGTCAAAATAAAGTCTCCTGCGGTGATCAAAGCCCCAGCAAATCTGCAGAGGGCTGGCATCCCAGGAAACAAACCCTCCGATCACTGTGAGCCTAAGTTTCGCACAGCAGACGACACCTGGTGTGTTGCACAGTTTTATGTCACAAACTAGAGCTCTCTGAAAGAAGAGAAGCTCATTTGAGAAGACGCCTCCATAAGATCCAGCTGTGGGGCATTTTCTTAAGAACTGATTGATGAGGAAGGGTTCAGACCCTTGTGGGTGGTTCCATGCCTGGACTGGTGGGCCTTGGTTCTATAAGGTAGCGAGCTGAGCAAGCCATGAGGAGCAAGCCAGTAAGCAGCACTCCTCCATGGCTTCTGCATCAGCTCCTGCTTCCAGTTTCCTGCCCTGTCTGAGCTCCTGTCCTTACGTCCCTCAGTGATGAAGTATAAGCCAAATAAACCCTTTCTTCCCCAACTTGCTTTTTGAGCGTGGTGTTTCCTCACAGCAATAGAAACCCAAACTAAGACACCTGGAAAGCACAAAACATCCGGATGCTAAGTCACAGACTTCTAAGTAACCCACAAGTCATGGGAAAAATCACAACGGATTATAAAATGGTTTCTTGGGGCTAGTGAGACGACAAGCAGAGTATTGGTTTGAGTGAGAATGATCCCCACAGGCTCATGTGTTCATTTGTAGAACTGTTTAGGAAGGATTAGGAGGTGTGTTCTTATTGAAAGAGGTATGTCACTGGGGGTAAACTTTGTGGTTTCAAAAGCCCATGCCAAGCCTGTCTCTCTGTGTGTGTGTCTTTGTCTCTCTCTCTCTCTCTCTCTCTCTCTCTCTCTCTCTCTCTCTGCCTCCAGATAAGATGTAAGCTCTCAGCTACTGCTCCAACAGCATGCTTGCCTGCTTGCCGCATGCTCCCCACCATGATGGTTATAGATTCAACCTCTGAAACTGTGAGCAAGCCCCCAATCAACTGCTTGCTTTCATAAGTCACCTTGATCATGGTGTCTCCTCACAATAGAACAGTGACTAAGACAGGCAGTAAGAGCCCCTGCCAGCAAGCCTGAACACCAAAATTCAATTTCGAAAACCAATACAGTGGAAGGAGCAAGCCAGGTCCTCCAAGTTGTCCTCTGATTTCCACAAGTGCACTGTGGCTTGCACACACAAGCACAAACACTGGACAAATGGAAAGAGAGGAGGTAACCTGAACACAAAGATCAAGACAGCAAATTCTTTTGGGAGGTTTATATCATGCACCCTAAGTCAGTACAATTCCAGCCCCCCCTCATTCCTGCCATGCCCCATAAGGAAATAAATCAAAGTAAGCAATCGAGTGAACAAAAGCAAAAAAAAAGCCCCAAAAAACAAAAACCCACAACAAAACCAAAACAAAATCCACAACAACAGAAAAATCTCTTTGCTTCTCCTTCTTTCCTGCTTCTCCAACACCTCTTCGTCCATCCTGGTGGCATTGGAGGCTTCAGCGTGCCCTATAAACACCTCTTTGTCCCATCATTTTACTGTCAAATGTTCATTGCACCAAGTCACTGGTCTGGCTCAAGGCCTCTGGTTTCAGTACACCATCATCACTGGGTCCTAACCGGGACTCCTCTGGAGTAGCCTGTAAAAAGGAGGAGGAAAGGGCCTGTTTTTCATCCTGGCCACCCTGCTAGCTTACACCCGAAATAATCACACAAAAACTGTATTCATTTAAACATTGCCTGGCCCATTAGTTCTAGCCTCTTATTGGCTAACTCTCACATCTTGATTCAACCCATTTCGAATAATCTGTGTGTCACTACGAGGTCGTGGCTTACCGGGAAAGATTCAGCATGTCTGACCTGGCAGCTCCATGATGGCTCTCTCTCTCTGCCCTTCTTCCCAGTATTCAGTTCTGTCTACTCCACCTACCTAAGTGCTGCCCTATCAAAAGGCCAAGGCAGTTTCTTTATTCAACCAATGAAAGCAACACATAGACAGAAGAACCTCCTATACCATTTCCCCTTTTCTGTTTAAACAAAAAGGAAAGACTTTCTCTTTAACATAGTAAAATTACATATAACAAAACAGTTATCAAGAAAGAATCACAGTTACAATATTTACATCTATTTTATCTTCTATCATAACAAAGGAAAACTCTAACTATCTAGCTATTTTTCAACTCCATCAAAGATTCCAGAAGGATATACTATTACCTAAATAATACCTAAGTGTTTTTTATCTTAGCCATTCTGGCAGGTGTAAGACAGAAGCTCAGAGTCATTTTGATTTGCATTTCCTTGATATCTAAGAATGTTGAACATTTCTTTAAATGGCTTTCAGCCATTTGACATTCTTCTATTGAGAATTCTCTGGTTAGGTCTGTACCTGTGTTTTAATTGGATTATTTGGTTTTGGTTTTGGTTTTGGTTTTGGTTTTTAAGATAGGTTTTTCTCTGTGTAACAGCCCTGGCTATCCTGGAACTCACTTTGTAGACCAGGCTGGCCTTGAACTCACAGAAATCCACCTGCCTCTGCCTCCCAAGTACTAGGATTAAAAGCATGCACCACCGTCTTGTGATTATTTGGTATTTTGATGTCTAGTATCTCGAGTTCTTTATATATTTTGAAGATCAGCAGTCTGTTGGATGTGAAGTTGGTGAAGATCTTTTCCCATTCTGTAGGCTTCCCTTTTGTACTATTTACAGTGTCCTTTGCCTTATAGAAGGTCTTCAGTTTCATGAGGTCCCATTAGTCCATTGGTATGAGCACATAGGAAGATAGGTTTTGAGCAAAATGCATAGAACATACTTTAATAAAATCAAAGAAGAAAGTTTCCCTAATCTAAAAACTAGAAGCCCATCTAGATATGGGAGGTACACAGAACACCAAAGAGATAGGACCGTAAATGAAACGGCCCATGCTGTATTATAACCAAAACATTGAATGTACAGAACAACAACAACAAAGTATACTGAAAGCAGCAAAAGAGAAAAGTCAAGTTACATACAAAGATGGCCCAGTCAGAATAGCTGCTAACTTTTCAACCCAAACCATGAAAATAAGAAGGGATAGAACTGATGTCTTCCCAATTCCAAAAGACCACAACTGCCAACTCAATCTAATATGCCCAGCAAAACTCCCTGTCATAATTGACAGCACAGCAAAAGAAAAACTTTCCATCATAAAGGCAGGCTAAAGGAATTCATGAGTACCAAGCTTGCCCTACAGAAGATGCTGGAAGGGATACTGCAGTCTGAAGAGAAAGATTAACACATTCAAGGGGTTACATTAGGGAAAACTAAATGATGGTAAAGGCATGATTAAACAAAAGGAGACAAAGAAGGCCCCAACCACTATAAAATCAACAAAAGGACAAAGAACAACACACACTGTCTTAGTCAGGGTTCTGCTGCAATGAAAAGACATCATGACGACCATGGCAACTCTTAAAAAGGAAAACATTTAATTGTGGCTGGCTTACAGGTTCAGAGATTTAGTCCATTACTGTCATGGGGGACGCATGATGACTTGCAGGTAGACATGGTGCTGGAGAGAAGTAACTGAAAGTTCTACATCTGGAACAGCAAGCAGCAGGAAAAGAGAAACACTGAGTGTGGCTTGAACATTTTAGACCCCAGAGCCCACCCCCAGTGGCACACTTCCTCCCACAAGACCACACCTCCAATAATGTCACTCCCTATGAGTCTATTGAGGGACAGAGACTCAAAAATAATGAAGACATACTTTAAAAATTTGTATTCCACTAAACTAGGAAAATCTAAAAGAAATAGATGAATTTCTAGATGCATATGACCTACCAAAGTTGAAGCAAGATAAAGTAGATAATTTAAATAGACTTATAACAACCAGTGACACAGAAGCAGTGGTTTAAAATATTGCAACTAAAATCAGCCCAGGTCCTGGTGGATATGGTGTAGAGTTCTGCCAGGTCTTCAAAGAAGAGCCAATACCAATACCACCTAAATTATTCTGTAAACCAGAAAGTGAAATAACACATCCAAACTCTTTATTAAAGCAAGGTTCCCCTGATACCAAAACCAGATAATGATCCCACAATAAAAGAGAATCACAGATTCTCTTGTTCTTGAGAATCATCATCTTGCTGATGAGCATAGACCATAAAACCTGAAACTTCTAGAAGAGAAGGGCGTGCACCTCAGGATATAGGCTTAGGCGGATAGGACTCTGGTTGCCCAGGGAATGAGACCAAGGATTCAATAACCAGCAGGCAGGACCTTGTGAAATGACAAAGCTTCTGCATAGCATGAAGACTGTTAAAAACTGAAGAGCCCACAGTTGGGGTGGGAAAGTCCTTTCCAGTCACACATCTGACAGAGGGTCCGTCTCCAGAGTAAACAAGGGGCTCAAAAACTAAACACCAAGTAACCAGGCCACCAATTAAATTGTGGGCTATAGAACAGAACAGGGGCTTCTCAGAAGAGGAAATACAAATGGCTAAGAAATATTTTTTAAAGCGTTCAACATCCTTAGTCCTCAGGGAAACTCAGATTAAAACTACCTTGAGATTTCATCTCACCCCAGTCAAAATGGCCAAGATCAAAAACATATAAGACAACATCTTATATTTAGCAATTTAATTTTATTCACCTGTAAAGAAAAATAGCATTATTACATTTTCAGGCAAATTGATGGAGCTACAAAATGTTACATTGAATGAGGCAATCTAGATCCAGCAAGATAAATGTCACATGCTCTTATGCATTTGTGGAGCTTAGCATGAAATCTTTAGGTCTGTGTGTTTAATAAGGACTGTCTGTGAGATCCAGGAAACTAGAAAGATCTCAAGTGGGGAGGGGAGGTGGTAGAGCATAGGTTATATGAAGAGGGAGGTAGAACAATGGGGACAGGGATCAGATAATAAAGCAGAGGAGTGGGAAGGGGAAGGGAAGAGGTGCTTAACACTAAGGATTTAACACTGCATTTTATTTTATAATTTTATTTTATAGATTTCCTAAATAGATGCAAGGATAGATAGATAGATAGATAGATAGATAGATAGATAGATAGATAGATAGATAGATAGATGATAGATAGATAGATATTAATAGTTTTAAAAGTCTAATTGGAGTTGCCCTACACAGAGGATTGTAGTCCTGCCAGAAGCCAGAGGAAGCCGAACAAAGAGCTCAGAGCTGGGTGTGGGAACCTCACCTCAAGTCATTGATCAGAGATATTTTGGAGACTCCCCCCCAAAAAAAAACTAATATAGTCTATTGCCATTTCTCTTGTTTGCCCACCAGAACTTGATGGTAATATCCTACTGCTGAAGAGACTACAGGAAATGAAGAAATCAAGTCAGTAGTGGCCAGAGGGCTTTCTCCTTACTGGCTAACTTTCACAGTACTAAAGATGCTATACAGGCTATGGGGTGGGGTGGCATCACCAGTATTACCCATCTGTGAACCCAGTGAACTACAATAATGACCAGTATGGCAAAATACAACCATCGGTACAATAATGGCACAGATGTGGGTAACCAACCGCCTTCTGGTTGGATTTAAAGCCTGCTCCATGCCAGCTACTGTGAATCTGGTCAACATCCCATAACTGGGGTGCGCACAGGCCCCAGGGTGAGCCTACTACTATTATTCTGTGAAATGGACACAGTATCAAATCATATTCTAAATTCGTATCTGTATGCCCTGAGGTAGATACCACTCAGACCTCATCAGAGAAATTCCTCTGAGCAGTGGACAGTGCTTAACACAGAGAACAAGTGTCAGTGGAGAATTCAGTCACAAATGGAACATCTATTTTATCTCCCCCAACCCCACATGTCTCAGGGATCATCACAGAAGGGGAAGGGTTGAAGACCGTAAGCGTCAGAGATTATGGAAGTCTGGAGTGAAGCTGTGTTTTCCGGTCATGACAGAACCACTGTTCATGGATGACCGCAGATATGTGAGTATATGAGCAGCACAAATTGAACTCAGTAAGTAATTCTTTTTTTAATCTAAGGCTCAAAGTTGCTGTGGGTAGAGAGGTGATGTGGGAAGAAATAGAGTCTTTGGAGGAAGAATATGATCAAAGTACATTGTATGAAATTTTCAAAAAATTAATAAAACACTGTATTTAAAAATAGAAGGAAGGGTAGAAGGGGAAGAGGTGGGGAGAAGGAGAGGGTTGAGGAGAACTTGAGGGAATGGGATAGTCGAGATGGAGGAAGGACAGAGATGAGAGCAAGGAACAAGATATCTTGATTGAGGGAGCCATTATGGGGTTAGCAAGAAACCTGGCTCTAGGAAAATTCCCAGAAATCCACAAGGATGAACCCAGCTAAGACCCTAAGCAATAGAGGAAAGGGTTCCCAAAATGGCCTTGCCCTGTAGTCAGACTGATGAATATCTTAAATATCACCATAGAACCTTCATCCAACAACAGATGGAAACAGAGACAGAGACCCACGTCAGAGCACTGGACTGAGCTCCTAAGGTACAGTTGAAGAGCAGAAGGAATGAGAATATAATCAAAGAGGTCAAGACCATGAAGGGTTCATCCACTGAAACAGTTTACCTGAGCTAATGGGAGCTCACCAACTCCAGCCAGACTGGAAAGGAACAATCATAGGACCAAACTAGTCCCTCTGAATGTGGTTGACAGTTGTATGGGTGGGCAGACTGAGGGGCACTGGGATTTATATCTATTGCATGTACTGGCATTTTGGGATCCTATTTTCTTTGGATGTATACCTTGCTCAGGATAGACATAGTAGGGAGGGCCTTGGACCTTTCACAAAGCAAAATGCCTTATCCTCTCTTAGGATTAGATGGGGGTGGAGTGGGAGGGTATATGGAGGGAATGGGAGGAGGTGAGGGAGTGGGAACTTGGATTGGTATTTTTTTAAATCTAATAAATTAAAATAAATAAATAAAAAATAAACACATTTAAAGGCAATGTTTTCTTTCATGAAAATAGTAAAAACGTGGCACATAAAAATGAAGCTGCAAGGATGATTTTAGGGAGCGTTCTCACACAAAAGTGCTTATATGATAATGAAGAAAGAGAACCTGGTATGGTGCATGTGCATTTGCAGTGCTTGAAAGGTAGAGGCAAAAGGATCAGGTGTTTAGGGCCAGCCTTGACTACTTAGTGAGTTAGAGGACAGGCTGGGCTACATGAAACTAAGTCTCAACTGCTCCACATCTCATCCAAATTTTAAAAAAAATCCTAAGTAAGTAGATTTATTAAAAAAGAAAGAAAGAAAGAAAGTCGTGGCAAGAGCAGAAGTCAGTAAAATGGAAAACTCAAAACAACAGGAAAATCAGTTAAATCAAACATTGGTTCTTGAAGGGGCAAGAAGCTGAGGGTGTAAGTTCAACAGCAAAAAGCTTGACTAGGATGCTAGAGCCCTAGGGTCTATTCCCAGGACCACAGGGGTGGTGAGAAGAGGAAAGAGAAGGGAGGAGAGGGAAGAGAAGAAATCATCAATAAAAACAACTGCTGTCATTGCTGATAGGAAGGGGGAGAAGGGGAGGGAGAGAGGGAGAGAGAAAGAGAGGGAGGGAGGAAGGGAAAGAGGGAGGGAGGGAGGGAGGGAGGGAGGGAGGGAGGGAGGGGGAGAACGAATTACCAGTACCAGTACTGGGGAGAACTGGGACACTGAGGATCCTGCAGATGTGGAAAGATAACAAGGGAATATTTTAAACAACTTCATGCTGGTGAATTTGATACCTTAGGTGAACCAGAAAAAAAAATCAAAAGGAATTTATAGCCAACCCACATTCATTAAAGAAATGGCATTTTAGTCTAAAAATTGTCTACAAAGAAATTTCCAGAGGCTATCAATTTGAGAGGAAGTAGGGGGAAGGGTTGGAGGAAGGAATGGGAAGGGGGAAGTGATGTAATTATATTTTAATTAAAAACTTCTGTTTTAAAAGAACGCAAAGCTCCTCAAGGCCTGAGGCAGCGAACTGCAAGATATGAGAGAAAAAAGAAATTTCCAGATCCGGATGACTTTTCTGGCAAAACCACCAAAGTCTTAATGAAGACCTGGGAGTTATTCTACTGGAACGCTTTCAAAAACTCAAAGAGGAAAAGTTTTCAACTGGTTTTTTGAGGCTAACGTTATCTCAGTACCAAAGCAAGACAGCAACATTAAGGAGAAGAAGGCTACAGACAGACACAGAAAATGTTAAGAAAATATTTGCATATTGGGGACCAGGGTGGCAGGTAGAAGAGTCAGTAGAGTGCTGGCTTCAGAAACAGGTTTGAACCCCTGCACCCTTATAATCCTAGAGCTGGGGAGGTGGGGGCAGGTGGATCCTTGAGGGTTGCTAGCCAACCAGTTTAGACAAATGAATGAGTCCCAGGGCCCAGTGAGAGACCTGATCTCAAAAGACAAGGTGGACAGTTTCTGAGGAACAGCACCCAAGATTGTCCTCTGACCTCTCTGTACACACATGCACGCGCATACGCTCCTACACCTGTGCCACACACACACACACACACACAATTGTGTGCATACACACAAATGTTTTCAAACTGAATTCAATAGAATACAAAAGGAATGGCATCCATCAATCCTGTTGAAGACAGAGATTATCTCAGCAATACAAGGATGGTTCAACATCTGAACATTCATGGAATCCAATGTGTTAGCAAACTAAACAGAAAACACCAATGATTGTCTTGAGAGATACAAAGTAACTTTTTGAGAAGCTTCCCAGTCCATTCCTAAAGATTCAGTAAGGCTCAGAAATAGCATCCTAGAAGAGCCCTGAACTGGTTAAGTTTTGTGTCAACTTGACACTAGCTTGCATCTTTGTGGAAGAAGGAACCTCAGTTGAGTAAACACCTCCATCAGATTGACCTGTAGGGCAATTCTGACAGGCATTTTCCTGGTTAATGATTGATATGAGAGAGTCCAGCCCACTGTGGATAGTGCCATCCCTGGGAAGGTGGTTCCTGGGTTGTATTAGAAAGCAAGCTGAGCAAGCCATGGGAAGCAATCTAGGAAGCAGCATTCCTCTGTGGCCTCTGCTTCAGTTCCTACCCCCAGGTTCCTGCCTTGAGTTCCTGCCCTGACTTCCCTCAGTGATAGACTGTAAACTGTAAGACACCCCCACCCAGACTGCTTTTGGTTGTCGTCTTTATCAGGACAGTTGTCTATGGTGGGTTACAGCTAGCCAAGACCTTTAAGCTTGTCCCAGGCAAGGATGGCCACTCCCACCACTCCTCCCAGGCATTATATCAGAGCCCTAGACAGGGTAGGAAAGCAATGAATTGAGAAAAGTCATAAACTGCAAAATAGAAATTAGGCTGCCCTTGCATGCAGATGGCATTCTGTGGTGATGGAGTGACTATGGTTTGTCCCCATGTTGAAATAGCATCACCCTGACAGTTAGAAGGAAAGACTTTGAAAGCAGCTTTGCCATCAGGGGGTTGGTGCTGGGGATGGACCTTCAGGCCTCATGCATGCCAGGTAACTCCTTTACCACTGAGCTACACCCTCAGGCCAGCCCTTTATTAAGGGACTGAGTTAATTCCCACCAGAGTGAACTCTTGCTTTGGGGCTAGATTAGTTTCTAGAGTAGCAGGTGGCCTGGACCAGAGGACCCTTGGGTTCTTCCTCTCTTCCTTCCCCACGTGAGAGGCCTGCCAGCCACCCTGCTACCTAGAAACCTCCAAAACCATGAGCCAAATAAACTGTCCTTATTCATCACCTGAACCCATCTTGTTGTCGCAGCAACAGAAAGCAGACTGAGACAGTCACCTATATAAACGTTGCTAAGTGCTTTACAAAAAGATCCTGCTACAGCAGCAAGGTTGTAGGCATGAAGTGGACTAATTGGCAGAGGTGGTATCAGCAACAACTACTTAGAAATACTGTCTTGGGTTTTTTCCTCTCTTTTTTCTTTTTTTTATTAATTAAATCTATTAATTTATCTTATATCCTGACCAGAATTTTCCCCTCCCCTCTCATCTCCTCTCCCCCCACCTCTCCTCTCCCTCCCCCATCACTTCTCCTCTGTTTCTGCTCAGAAAAGGGCCGGCCTCCCATGGGTGTCAGTAAAATATGACATTTCAAGTTGAGGCAGGACCAAGCTCCTCCCTTTGTACCAAGGCTGGGCAATGCAACCCAGCATGAGAATTAGGTTCCCAAAACCCAGCCAAAGAGTTAGGAAAAGGCCTTGTTCCCACTGTCAGGAGTCCCACAGTAGACCAAGCTACATAACTGTCACACATATGCAAGGGACTTAAGTCGGTCCATGCAGGCTCCCTAGCTGTCGGTCCAGAATCTGTAAGCTCCTATGAGCCCAGGTTAGTTGATTCTGTAGGTCCCCTTGTGATGACCTTGACACCCTCCCCCCACAACTTGTACAATCCTTCGTCCCTCTCCTCAAGAGGATTCCCCAGCTTGGCCCAGTGCTTGGCCGTAGATTGCCACATCTGTTTCCATCAGTTGCTGGATGAAGGCTCTCTGATGACAATTGGAGTAGCCATCAATTTGATCACAGAAGATGGTCAGTTCATGCTACCCAGTCGCCATTGCTAGAAGTCCGAGCCGGGATCATCCCTGTAAATTCGTGGGAGTTGCCCCTGCATCAGGCTTCTACCTGACCCTGAAATGCCCGCCCTTCCCACACATTTCTTTCAGTACTCTTCCCTTTATCACTCCCAATCCAGTCCCTCATGTTCCCATCCCCACCGGCCCCTAGTCCACCCAGGAGATTGCTGATATTTCCCCTTCCCAGAGAAATTCATGTGTCCCTCTTTGGTCCCTCCTTGTTACCCAGCCTCTCTGGGACTGTGGATTGTAGCATGGTTATCCTTTACTTTACAGCTAATATCCACGCCTGAGTGAGTACATACCATGTTTGTCTTTCAGGGTGATTTTTTTTCTAGTTCCATCAAATTTCCTGATATCATTGTTTAGTAAAACTGTCTTAACACAAATTATTAGAAACTGGTAAATGTGAAATTTATCACAATGAAAGCCTTCCTCTCAAGCGACACTCAAGAAAGTGAAAAAACAAGCCAAAGACTTTATAAGGTCTAGAATACAGAAAGAGCATTACCACTGAGTAACGGAAACACAACCAACCCAATTAAAACACAGGCAAAAAAACTTGTGAAGTAAGCCGGTCGGTGGTGGTGCACGCCTTTAATCCCAGCACTGGGGAGGCAGAGGCAGGCGGATCTTTGTGAGTTCGAGACCAGCCTGGTCTACGAGAGCTAGTTCCAGGACAGGCTCCAAAGCTACAGAGAAACCCTGTCTCGGAAAAAAACCAAAACCAAAAACAAAAAAAAAAAAACCTTGTGAAGTAGATTCCCCCTCGTGTCTGCTGTCCTGTGGAAAATGAGAACTGAAAGCAGGTGGCTAAAAAGAACATGCCAAGAGATTAACAAGGATATGGAGCAACTACAATGCTCAAGCGCTGTTAGCAGGAATGTAAGATGATTCCAGCATTTGGAAACGGCATGGCAGTTTCTGGACATAGCACCTACTGTGTGGTCCAGCTCTGCTCCAAGGTTCTTATGCAAAGGAAATCAAAGAACTCTGTCTACACAAAGTGATTTGTGCATGGATGGTCACAGTGACTGTGTTTACAGTAACCAAAGTAGAACTGGAAAAATCCAGGTGTCAATTTATATAGGAATACATTTTAAAAACAATAGCATATCCAATGGAATACTACTCACTATTTAAAAATGATGAACTGTAGAGACCCATGCTTGGGTGAATCTCAGGCTCATGCTCTGCGCGTGTGCATGCATGCACGTGCGCGCGCGCGCACACACACACACACACACACACACACACCACACACACAATGCAAAAGAATAGCACAGAAGAGTCTAAAGCATCCAAGGTAATCTGCAATGATAGAGGCAGATCAGTAATACTGCTAGGGCGGAGGGAGGGGGATTTACTACAAGCACCAGAAAATGCTTGCAATTGACAGAAATCCACGTTCTCTTGATTGTGATGATGGCTTCTCGGCATCTGCATATGTCAAAACTGATCATGTTACACTGTAACTATGAGCTGTGTACTTCACGCCTCAATAAGGCTGTAATGCGCACAGCAGAAAGACTTCCAATGGGTTCAGCCTATTTCTTAGCCATTGTCTTCCAGCCTTGCCACCGATGCAGCCTCCTAGGCACACTGGGACTTAGAAGGGCTATTACAGTCTCAGTTCCCTGTCTTCACAACAGATAGCTGAAATAGCATGAGCATCTCAAGGCTAGGTGACATACCCATGGGTAGCATAGTACGTAGCCAGAGTGTGTGTGCACAGTGAATCATGGGCACAGTTAAGGAGCTCTGTGTGTGTGTGTGTGTGTTATACATGTGTACATAGGCTTGTGCACACATGTGTGGGTACCTAAACATGTACAAAAGGCCAGGGGTTGATGTTGAGTGTCTCCATCAGTAACTCTCCACTTTTATTTTTCTGAGACAGGGTCTCTCACTGCCTCTGGAGCTCTGAGATCAGCTAGTCTGGCTGGCCAATGAATCTGAGTGATCGCCCATCTCTGCCTCCCTGATGCTGGGATTAACGCGTGTGTAGCACAGTACCCACATGTAGGGGATCCAAACTCGTGTTCTTATTCATGCTTGTGGGGCAAGCACTTTACCATTCAAATTTTCTCCCTAATCTTCTTACTTATTTACGTTGGAATTGATCCAAGAAATCCCATTTTTATTCTGACCATTTTTTTTCGACACTCATGAAACCTTAAGGCCATGACCTACCCCAGGGCAAGGATGGGCCAGTTGAGCTCAGAATTTAGGTCAGGCTCAGGTGACCGTGTCCCTTGAGGTGCATGGCCAACCAGAGAAAGGCAAGAATGAGGGTGCCAAGGAGAGGCGGAAATCTACCTCCTGGTATAAGGAGATCAATTGAGGGGGGTAGAGGGCAAGACTGACTTTGGAACAGGCAGATCCTGGTGCCAAAGCAGCCTATCTCTTGGGAGTACGCAAGGATCTTGGCAAAGCTTAGCAGAGGTTGCCTCGTAGCTGAGCGCTTGGTTTCCTCGAGAGCCGGAGCTCTCACTACTCACAGGCAGACTCTTCGCCTTGAGGCATCAAAAGTTCTTTTTCTAAGCCTAAGGTCTGTCAATCTTCCTTCCTTCCTTCCTTTCTTCCTTCCTTCCTCTTTTTCATAATCATCCCATTTTTAAATAGAAAGTCTTATGTTCTAGGAATTGGAGCAAACCGGCCACCTTGCTTGTGTTTCCCACCCTGTTCCAACCTCTGGCCTCACGGGAACAGCACTCTGGGCCTCTAAGCCTCATTTCTGGCCACACAATGTTGAAGGTGGGGTACCTACTTGGGTCCCCATCCCCAGATCAAACTGTTCTGAGATAAATGCTCCATCAGCCCCTCTTGCTACAGACAACCTTGGCCCTTACCACCCCTGACTGTTTTGAGTCTGCTGAGACCAGTGGCTATTCCAGAGCTTGGACATGGAGCAGTCAGATCACTGCTGATTCCCATCCCAAAACCCCTTTAAGGTAGTCCCGGGGCTGTAGGTGTCTCCATGAGCTGTGTGTCTGGGAGTCCTTCTAGGGAGTTCCTTTAGGGCCCTTTCTCCCGGTGTGTGAATCTGGGAATGAAGCCAACATTCTGGCTGGGGGTCACTAGTATAGTGTCCAGAGAAAGAGACAGTAAAGCTGGGAATAGCCCTGTCAACCTGCAGGCACCAGAGGAGGCTGGTGGCCGAACTCTGCCCACCAGCTCAGCCAAGGTTTTTTCCTGCCTCCTGTCATCCAGTGTCACTGGAGTAGACCAATCCTGTCCCCAGCACAACTCCAAAACTCCTAGGACTGACAGGCTAGAGCTCTCACAGGCACGCATACTGGCTGGGACACACAAAACCGGTAGAAATAATTTTCCTGCCCAGTGGAGTGAAGAAAATTGGTGGCCGCCTCGGAGATCCTCTTTTCAACAAGGGCAGCCTGCACATGTCCCAGCGGCTGTGGCCCTGCTGCCACCTTGCGTCCCGGTGGGGAGTCCGTGCCTGGCACACTGGCTCTGCCCGGCATCAGAGTCTCCTGGCGGTGTGACCCTGCCTGAGAATGCAGACTCTTCCTTCAGGGTGAATCTTGCCCAGGACTTATTCATTCGCTGTGTCTTCTGAACAGTATATGGGAAAGGGCACAGACAAAGGTGGATGCCCATTCCAAAGGTGACATGAGGACACTCAGAGAGGACAGAAGCATGGCCATGGTCTCTCAGGGCCCAGGCCAGACACCTGGCCAGTGACCATGTGGGGGACTCAGGTCACTAAGGCCTTGACTAGCCATCCTGGGTGGAAATGGAAAGGAGAGGGACATTAGGAAAACAACACACCCACAAGGGTGCCACATCCTTGCTGGAAGAAGAGCATGTGAAGGTACTGAAACTTGGAATGGAAAAATCAAGCATCTTCTTAGGCCCAGAAGTTAGGGATCTGGACAGAGATGAGGCCAAGTAGCCCCACCCTACCCCACTATTCCAGGGGCCACTGGAGTTTTCTTCATTGGGATGTTGCCTCTTGTTTGAGCAGGATACAGTCAGCATGTCTGTGGGTGGATGGGGGTGGATGGGCCTGGAAGGACTGTGAGACAGAGAAGCTCTGTGAGCCTAAGCTGGGCTGCCCTGGGAACCAGGCTCCTTGCTGTAGATCTGTCAAGAACCTTGCCTGCCAGACTCACAGTGTGGCAAGAGCTGCACCCTGTGACAGTCTCCGGTATGTAGAGATACAGCCGTGAGTGGTCAGGGAGGAGGAGAAAGGACCTTGGAAGAACAGAGGTCTCACTGAGACAAATGCTCTTTGGGGGACCATCCTGTGACTGTCCAAGCCCAGCAAGGACACTGCTGAGGTGGATGATAGTGGCGCATGCCTGGAACCCCACCACTCGAGAGGCAGAGGCAGGCGGATCTCTGTGAGTTCGAGGCCAGTCCGGTCTACAGAGTGAGTTCCAGGACAGGCTCCAAAGCTACAGAGAAACCCTGTCTCAAATAAATAAATAAATAACCAGGACACGGCTGAGGGAGAAGCCTCCACCCTGTTTCCTAGATGGCACAAGTACAGGGGACAGATATGGAATCCTAGGGTCCAGACGTCTGGGGAAGGTGACGATGAGGAGTCCAGTGCCAGCACTCTGCAAGCACCTAGTGTTTTCTACTGTCCCACCCAACAGAAGCTAAATGGGGACAGGAGCTGAGGACAAAGGCCTCTGCCACACAGGGCGGGTTCCCCCAGCCTACCCACCTTCAGCCCTCTGGGAAGCCTGCTGGGTTGCTGTGCTCTGCTGCCCTGCACACAAAGGCCCTGGGCTCTGCAACTGTTGGGGGACTTCAGGTGGTACCCCCAGGCTTTCCTCCACCTGGGGGAGGTCCTGTGGAAGGTCAGATGTGGGTGGGAAGCATTGGGCCAGACTCAACCAAGTGCTCAAATCCTTGATCAGCTTTCTCCTTGCTAGTAAGTAGCCTTTGGGAAGGGACATGAACAGTAAGCTTCAGCTGCACCGTTTGCATAGGGGACTAATACCATCTCCTATATGGAATATGGCAGGGAGAGAGACCCACAGCCAGGGCCAGCTTTCTTCCTGGCTCACCACCATGGGTGGGAAAGGGAGGGGGTCTGAAGGGGGAGGGGTGGAATAAGACCTTGGGATCAACTGGAGAGCCAGGTTAGTTGAAGCAAGGCTAGTTGAAGGCAAGCCTGGCCTGAGTCTGCAGGCTTTCTGAGTATGGCAGGCAGGAGCCACCAGCTCCTCCCCCTCCTCCCCAGCCATCTGTGCGTTGGCAGCGGAGGAGGCAGGGCGGAGGAGAATGTTCTGGCTTCATCTGAGCAGGACCCATCTCTAGGGAAAGGCTACAGCCCGGGGCAGAAAATGTAGACAGAGCCCTGTTAGTGGACTGCATCTGCATTCTGTGTTTTTCCCTTCAGGACTTTGCAGGTGTGTATGGGGGTGGGAGTAGGACCTTAGGGCTGACTGGGCCCTTCTACCTCTGTTAGAGACCTGAGTGAGGTCAGAACCTCAGAGATCAGGAGTGGTCCATACCTCTCTACTCAGGATGGGGCAACCCAGGTCCCCAGAGCAAAGGGCATATCACTAGAGAGTCAGGGGTTAGCCTGAGCTGGCCACCGTGGGCTGTAGCTGGCTTCTTGTATCTGTCCCAACTGTGGTTCATGCCTCTAGAGTCAAGAAGGGCATCCTGAGGTTCACTTGCACCTCCCCTTCTGCACCTGTTACCCAAGAATGTCCCTGGTACCTGTGGGGGCGGGGGGGCAGTGCTTAGCTTCAGCCTCCTCTGCTGCAGGCTCCTCCTAGAGACTCGGTTGTATCGCCTTCTCTCTCTCTTTGCCATCAGCACCTTCTCTCTGCACTGTCACAGTGCCTGAATGCACCAGCTACTCCCCTAATTAAAGGAGAAAGAAGAAGCCGCAACGTGCACAGCACACAAGACCGAGAGGTGGATGGTGGTGACAGCCCGTGACAGCATGGATGTACTAGCTGCCCCTGGACTGTACATTTAAAGGTGATTAAAATGGTAACTCTTGACATGCACATTTTACCATAGTACAAAATCAACATACATGCCATATTCACTGGCAATACCCTCTTATCTGCCTTGTGTTTGGAAACTATTAACAAGCATGAACCATTGAGCCAGCAGGCCCTGAGGGAGGCCAAAGGCAGGCCTTGCTGTCTGTCTCACCCTAGATCCTTCCTAGTCCCATGTGTCGTGCGTTCATATGCTGCCCGCTGCTGGACTGGAGACATGCCCCAGACAGACCCTGGAGTTCTCAGGACTTATGCTGCCCTCTACCCATGCTCCAGTCTAGTTCGAGACATCAGACCCACTGTGCCAGGGTGCCTCAGCCAGGGACGAGTTTAGGCATGTCCTGAATGCTACTGAGGAAAAGGAGAGGAATGTGCCTCACCCCAGTCACAGTGGTTCTCCTAAAGTCACTCTCCCTTTCTGATTACTTCTTGGAAGGAAGGAAGATGCCCTCGCCCCCACTTAAAAAATAAACAAAAACAGATTTACAGGTCAGGCTGGGAAAGGGGCGGGAAGGCTGTAGCAGTTTAAGGAGTCCCTGACTGGGATGGGGGCCAGGCACTTGCAGAAGCCTGGAGAGCAGGTCACACCCTTGGAAGCTACTTTCCTCAACTGTAAACTGTGAGCTCCCTAAGCTCCCTGAGCTCCCTGAGGGCAAGCACCTATCTCTTGATGTCAAGTTAGTCCCCGGGGACCTGGGCGGGGCTAGCTGGTATACAGCAGGTGCCTACTAAATGCCGAAGCCCCCCAGCATGTCAACTCAGGCACTGTTGTGCCCCGCACTCCTTCATTCATGCTCGCCGCCATTCATGCGTGCGGGATTCATTCACCCCGTGCGCCGCCATTCCGCGCCCTGTGCGCCCCGCGCCCACCACGTGCGCCCAGGCCGGGCGCGGCGCGGAGAAGCGCCGGAGCAGCCGCGGCTGCGCGGGGCCGGGGCTGGCGGGGAGCCGGGCCGGGGGCGGGGGGCGGGCGCTCCCTGCGGGAAGCGGGGCGCTGGGGAGCCCCGGCCGCGGGCTCGGGCGCGCAGAGCCGGGGCCATGTGGACGGGCAGCCGGCGGCCGGGCCGGCTTCGCCGGGCGGTGAGTACCCGGGAGCCTAGCGGGCAGGGCGCGGGGCGGGGCGGGGCGCCGGGCACCACGCCGGGGCGGTCCCTGCGCGTGCCCGCCGCGGCCCTGGGTGGCGCCGGGGCCCGGGGCCCTCGCGCGGGGCGGGGCGGCCGGGCCTCCGCGGCTGCTGTGCGCGTGCGGCCTGAGGACGTGCGGAAGGCGGGTGCGGGGAGCCCGGCTGAGCCCACCCCGCTCGAGGAGGGGGGGCGGCCGCAGAGAGGCCGCAGAGCCGGAAGGAGACTGGACAGGGGCTGGCTCCCGAGCGTGGGCCGCAAATGGGCACGCGCAAGCCTCGGGCACCTTCCTCTCAGGCCGCCTTAGCAGGCCGCCAGCAGCCCTCCTACTGACAGGGGGAGGAAACTGAGGCTGGGGAGGCAGGACCTCGGCCAGGGCCGTCCCGCAGACTCTGACCAGTTCACAGAGCCTCAGCACGTTGGCTGAGAATCTCTGCCCCTAGCATTTATGGTTCCTGCCTGGCTTAGAGGTGTTTCCTTCTTCTTATGTGCCCACCCCATCATAGCGACGTTCCTTTGGGGCAGGAGCTGTGGAGGCGACATCCCAGAATCTCCTGAGTGAGCAGGATGGGAGCCGGGAAGGTCCCCTGGAGCAAGGGCTGACTGTAGGAAAAGTGAGACATGCAAGTGTGCAGCCAGCCCTGGTGGCTAGGAGTAACCCACCAGTGCAGTCCCTGACCTAGCGCCTTGGGTGCAGATGGGGGCATCTTCTTCATGGACTGCCTTATCCGGAGGTCCCAGTCCCAATACCCGGGGACCCTGGAGACCATCGGATGGTCTCTTCAGTTCTTTGGGCCTCAGTTCCTCCACTGGCCAGGAGCAAGTCCAGACTATGAGAAGGTCTCTAGGAGGAAGCCCCTTACGCACTGCGGCGTGTCTGGGCAGCCCACTAGGGCAAGTGGCCGTTGGGGGCGGCACTGCCTGGCATCTGTGACAAGGAGGGCGGGGAGGCAGCAGCAAGACCTGGCAGCCTCCTGCAAACCCTTAATTTCCCTACATCTCACTATAATCAGGGCGGCTCTGAAAAGTGAGCAGTGGCAGATGCAGGCGCAGGGCGAGGGGCTGCTGCACAGTACCGAGGATCCTCCCGAGTTACTGTCTCATGTGTGTACATTCCTGTGATCTGTGTGACAAAACCTGGAACTGTTGGAACCTGTGGGGAAGCAGAGCTGCTTGGGGCCATGGCCTGTAGGAGCTTCCCATAGGCTAGAAGTTGAGGGAGGAACCCTAGGGGCCTGAGAGCATAACTCAGTCTGAAGCAGCCTGGACAGAAACTTTCCAGATACTCTCTTGGCCTGCAGTGGCTTCCATTTATAGAACACCGAGGAGTGTGTATTGGGTAGTGTCACCAGCACCCTCCCTACAGCAGCGCCTCGAAGAATGAATGGATGGATAAGTGGATGAATGAGCGGATAGGAGGGAGTGACAGCATTCCATCAATCCATGGCTTGGAGACAGTCAACAAGATTTCCCCACAACTCATGGGGGACAGGCCCCAGGCTAAGCTGGAGGATGTGACGTTGGCAGAGGAACAGGGCTTGCAGGGAGGAGTCAGAAAGCATGAGAAAAGCATCTTGATGAAATGTGGCTGTCAAAGGCCAGGGTCCTTCCCACACAGGTCTGATGTTCAGAGCACCTAAGTTCGCTGTGTTGGTCCATAGTTGCCCTGGGTCCCAGTCTCTGTTCTGCCAGTGATTTGCTGTGTGATGCCAGGCAAGGCCCCAGACCTCTGGAGACCAGCAGAGGCCAAGCACCTGACACAGCCTGGCGAGTGACCCAGAGCAGGCGCCAGCAGATGGTCAGTGGCCGCAGCTGCTGGGGCAGTCATAGGAATGTGGAAAGACAGGTGAATGAGTTGGGACATTCTCTGTTCACCTTGCATAGTTTCCTCGGACACACACTGTCACTTATGTAAACTGACCTTCGGGAGTTTGCAGTCTAGCGAGAGATATGGACCCTGGCCAGTGTAGCAGAGGATGAGAAGGTATTGCTATGCCTCACTAGTTGAGCCTGGAGGTCATGATGGTGCCCCTAAGGGCATCCCCTGAGGGAAAGCAGCAGCTACCCAGCCCTAGGGGACTGCAGTTGTGTCAGATCAACAGTCTCTGAACCAAAGTGAAGTAGGGAGACGGGTGAAGAGGTCCTAAGTCATGCCACTGGTGGTGCATGCTGGGAAGGAATGGAGGGGAGACATCAGGCCTGGGGAAAGTGATAGAGATGGGTGGTGGTGATGTATTGATGGGAGTTTGTAACGGGACAGACGGTGCATCGGTGAATAGAAAGCTGGAGAGGTGGGTGATGGGAGGAAAGCTTGATGGTTATAGGAGGAAAAAAGGATGGGTGGAGGGAGATACAAGAGTTGGTCTAGAGAGAGGACCCAATAGGCAGAAGAAAATGTCCATAACTGAAGGCCCGAGGGCAAGGCCCATGGGTAAATGGATGGGTGGCGGTACGGAGGCCAGGGGATAGAGGAGCTGGGTGAATACAGAGGTAGCATCAGAATGTGTGATTGTAGACATGAGAGAATAGATGTGTAGATAGATGGGTTAATGAGAGAGTGCTGGGGTAGGAAGGACCTTGAATGCCTGTAAGATGGTGATAGGATTGGACGGGCAGAGGGATTCAAGAAGAGCAGTGATGGTCGATAACATGTGGCCCTAGTGTGGAAGGGCAGGTCTGTGCACAGGTGTGCACATATCAACCCATGGTGCATGGTTAAGCCAGTAGCCAGTAGATTCAGGAGTAAGACTGTGAGTAATGGATGGATATGTGTCTGTCAGCAGATGGCAGGTGCAGAGTTATGGACCTGTGGGTGGAAGGCGGTTGGTACAGTGAGAAGGTGGAGCATCAGGCCATGACCTCTGACCATTGCTGGCTGTTCGTATGTTCCTTGGTCCCTCTGCTCCAGAGAAAGACAACTGAGCAGGCCTGAAGGAGGATCATGCTGACTCCTCCTCGTGGGTTTCAGGGTGGGGAGAAGCCCAGATCAGCTGCCACTGTGCTCATAGCACCAAGGAATGTGCCCATCTGTGTGTGAATGGCAACCATGATGTCCCATCCAAAGATGAGCAACCAGCCTGACAGCCCTACAGGGACTTCTCTCCTGGATGGACAGGGGGACTGTGGAAGGTCTGGGTGGCCTGAGCTTACCTCCTTTCTGGGGAATGGGGGGAATTCTGGGTGGACACAAGCCACAGAGAAGATATGAACTGCCAGGGACTCAGATACCCAAGAGCTGTGGCTGCCCTGAACGATTTTTGGGTTGTTCATAGGAAGCTGTGTCCCAGGGGACTTTTCAGAGTTCTCTCTGTGAAGGGGAATATGGTTCAAATTTGGTGCTTGGAGGAGAATGTGAGAAGGAAGCCAGGGTCTCTTTGGTGCTTGGTTCATACATGGTCTATGGTCAGGCATGTGAGGCTGTGGTCTCTATCCTATTTGCTCCATACGTGGCCTATGGTGGGCCATGTGTCTTCCCAGTAACCCTGCTCATCCCAGTTCTCCCTCTAGATACAGAGTGGCTTCCCTAGCTTGGAGAATTATGAGAACAGGATGACTTGGATTTCCAGGGGTTACCACCTGTAGGTGGGACCCCAGGAGCAGCAGGCAATGTCTACCTCTTCTTCCTGTTCCCAGGGTCTTTGACATCTTCACCTGAAAGACCAAGTACCCTATGCCACCACAGGGGAGACTAGACCTGCTGTGTGAACCACCAGGGGGATAGTGGTGCCGTGACGAGCTCAGGCAGTGTGTGTGCAGTTCAGAAGCAGGAAACCCTTTTAGAGATAGTAACTCAGACTACCAAGAGGCCAGCAGGCCCACACTGCCAGTTGTGATGGCCAGTGTCATCCTCAGGACTGAGAGCCAGTGGGTTGTTATAACAACATAAAGTTGTCTGGTATGACTGGAACTCAGGAATAGGCTCAAAGGACCTGCTGGCCAGGGCCCCAGGGCCCTCCAGGGACCACGCATACTAGTACCGCAGACAAATGAGAGCCCCTGCCAGCAAGCTCCAAGTCCTACTGGGACCCCTGTCCACCACACTCCCTATTGCCCTGTCTACCCTGAGAGCCTGGGTACAGTTACATGAGGTAGCACCCTAAGGTCTGATGGACCATTGTTCTAGCAGGTAATGGGGTAGGGGATAATGAGATGTTGGGAATACAGGGGAAACTGTTGTGGGTTGTGGCAGGGGACACTGGTTCTTCCAGGAACTGGAGATTCCTCCCGGTGTCTTCATCCAAGTTCCAGCCCACAGTGGTTTCCATCAGTTTGGGATGATACTTGTGAGCCAGCACCTGAACCTGTAGGTCTTTCACTCTACCCACCCACCCCTTGACATATCCATCCATTCCCCTACACACCCCTCCTTGTATTCATCTATCCATTTGCCCATTCCTGCATCCGTCCATTTGTCAGTCCTCCCACTCCCTACATACCCATCCATCTTTCCACCTACTGCTCCATCATCCACCTACAAATTCATCCATCCATCCACTAACTCCCTTACACACCCATCCATCCACCCATTCATTCATTCATTCACCTATTCATCCATTACTCTATCTATCCACATGCCCATCCATCCATCCACTAACTCCCTTACACACCCATCCACCTACCCATCCATCCACCCATCTACCCTCCCATCCACCCTTTCATTTATTCATTCATTCACCTATTCATCCATTTCTCTATCTATCCACATGCCCATCCATCTGTCCATCTCCTCACTTTCCTTACACACCCATCCACCTACCCATCCATCCACCCATCTACCCTCCCATCCACCCATTCATTTATTCACCTATTCACCCATTTCTTTATCTATCCACCTATCCATCCATCCATCCACTCACCTGTCTATCCACAGTCTCCTTGGTAAGTCTGTGCTATGTGTCAGTTGCAATCAGAAAACTGGCATTCAAATGAGAGCCACAGAGAGTAAAACATACTGGGAGCCATGTGTATGAAAGAGACTGTGGCTGGCATATATGATCTAATTGTGGGGTCATCAGATGGCAAACCATTGAATTGGGTCTCTAAGGTTAGTCAGGAGTTAGATGGTGAGGAGATTGAGGGGCAAAGACAGTTGCAAAGGACCCTGAGCCACACAGAATTTAATAATTCAAGAACTTGACACATCCCTCTGGGTACAATGGAGGGACGGCTCTGGATCTTCAGAATTCTGCAAGCTGTGTAGACACGTGACATTGTCAAGTCACCTAGACTGGGGATTTACGAAGCTGGTGCTGCCACATGTAAGAGGCTGGTGACCACAGGGGTTGGAGTGAGACTTGGTGTCACCTAGGGCCTGAAAAGTGATGATGCAGATGGTGGGGAGATGGATCAGAGTAGAGCAGAGCTGCTGTAGTTTGCCCACACTGGACAGCTGATCCCTGCAGCCACTTGGCTGGCTATTATGGGCTTCAAAGAGGTATCTAGCAGCACCCAGAAATCTGGGACCCTGGGGGCTTGCCCTACAGCATCTCAGCAGGCTTCCAGGTGCACAGTGTGGGCAGGCAGTGCCAAGGTAGTAGTGGAGGCTGCCAGCTGGCTGAGGGCCTGGACCTGCCACAAGCTTTAGTTTCCTTTGAAACTGAAGGTGGCACCGGTACACAGCTTTCCTCCCTCATCCCGCCACCCCCCTACCCCCGTCGCTGCACCTGGGCCAGTACTACAGGTCCCTGCTCCAGACTTGGCAGCCACCACCTCCCACCTCATCCCTGTGTATCTCAATTGTATGTAGCTGCTGGCAGCCAAGACTAGAAGTAACTGTGACTTAAGCAGTACAGGGCCATCTTTCTCAGGCTACAGTAAGAACACAGGCAAGAGGTATGGGGCTACTATGAGGATGCAGTAGTCAGCAAGGATCCAGTTTTGTTTTGTTTTGTCTTTGTGTTCCTCTTGCCTTTGCATATGTTTCATGGTGCAATGTGACTGCCACAGCTCCAGCTACAGAGCATGATGCAAGAGGGTATTAGAGCTGGAACCTGGAGGATATGGGAAAGCCGCCTGGTGTGTGTTAAAGTGCTCCCTAATTGATACACCCAGCGTTCTATAGCTCCCTGGCTGCAAGGGAGCCTGGGAAGTGTGGGATTTTAGTTGGCTATCTTATATCTTAGATGAAAATGCAGGTTCTTTTGGGGAATGTGGGGTGTGTGTGTGTGTGTGTGTATACATGTGAAGGCCAGAGGTGATGCCTTCCTCTATAGTTGTCTTCCTCTATTGCACTCGATCTTATTTTCTGAAACAGACTTTCTTCACTGGACCTGGAGCTCACCAGTTCAGCTAGGCTAGCTAGCCAGAGAGCTCCAGGGCATCCTCCGGCCTCCATCCATCCAGTGCTGAAGTTACAAGATATGCACTGTCATCCCCCACTTTTGTATGAGTGCTTAGGATCTGAACGCAGGTCCTGATGTTTGCACTTTAACCCTGCGTCATTGCCTGGCCCTGAATGGCAGCCCTCGATCAGGAAGAACGAAGGTTCGATGGGCACCAGATTATAATCTGGTCCCATTGTTGCAATTATGCTTTCCCTGTGCCTATACTGAGTGGTGGCTGTGACAGTTGTCTGTCCTTCTGTCCCCTGTACCTAGCTCCAGCCATGGCAGCCCCTGTCTGCCCACCAGGCAGAGATGAGGACATGACCTTCTCTCTCTGGCATCCAGCCCCAAAGCCTACATTTAGTGACAGTCAATTTTGGGGGTGGGACCACCACATGCTGGCACTGGGTCAATGGGTAGCAGGGCATTGGCTGGTATTCGTGGCCTGGCCTGGGAGGGCATGAGCGCTCAGACTGTGGAAACAGATGAAGGAAAGTGTGACGCTGGACCACCTGAGAAGGATGCTTACAGGGGTCGGCTCCCAGGCCCAAAGTCCTGGCCCTGCTAGCCCTGAGTGGGTAGATTCCAGCTCCCTCTTGCCATCCAGGGCAGAAGCCCACATGAGGGAGATACATGGCCCCAAGCAGAGCCCTGGCACCGGCCTAGAGAGCATTGTTTCCCACCCCACTTGGAAAGCAGGCCTCTGCCAGGCCAGGGCATTGAGGTCTCCTGACTCTCCTTCCCCGGAAGAACCCCCTAGCTCAGGCTGCAAGGTTGCTGGGGGATCTCTTGCCCGCTTGGGCCGCCGGCGGGAGGCCAGGCTGCCTTTCTCCAAGTTCCTGGATGAGGTCACTGTGCGTGTGCTGGATCCAGTGACCCTGGAGGGCTTCAGGGGCCCTAGAGGCCACAGCCAGGAGCCCTCTCCAGGTGAGCACAGCGTAGTACCAGCCCAGGAACCCAAGGCCAAAGCCTCAGAGGAAAAGGACCTGACTCAGAGCCCCCCACATTCTTTGGAGGCCAAAGGCACCAGAGACCTTGGCATGGGCAGCAGCAAGCAGGGAGATCCAGCTGGTTCCCCCAGCATGTACCAGGTGAGTCCCCATCCTACCCCAACCCCCAGCATGAGCATGAGTCTGTTCCCCACAGGTCCTGTCTGACCCCCTATTATACTGTGTTTTATGATTGTGTCAGGCTGTAAGCACCCAAAGCATGAATCACTAAGAGAGTGAATGTTCTGGCTTCAGAGCAGAAAACTGGGTGGGGTCTGGGCTCTGAGCAAACAATGCTGGTAACAATATTAAAATCATTGCTGGATCAACAGAGCCTTCCCCGTTCACCACAGACTCCAGGCTGCTAAAGATACCCTATGTACCAAGGACAGCGCTCATTTCTATAGTTGTGATTCTGTCTTGGCTGACTCAATTAGCAAAGCACTATAGCTACCAGGATAGTTAGTGGTCCAGAGAGGTTCATGTTCCTATTGGCTCATCCTGCTCCAAGCTCCTGACTGCACTGTCTCATTCTGTATCCATCAGTATGCAGGGAAGGACACTGCAGAACCCAGCTACAGTGAGCTTCCAGTCTGCCCTCATGGCCTCCAGGTGGCCACCTCCAGGGCCATCCCTAGGAGGGGGACATGGAGTTCTGCTTCTCAGAGGTCCCCAAAGTCTCCGCCAGGGTCCACCAGAGCCAGCTGCCTGCTGTGTGACTGGATGGGTCTTCCTGTCTCCCTGGGCTTCAGTTTTCCCAGCAGTACATGACTCTTCCTGTTGTCCCCATCTCCCCAATGGGGCACTACTAATCGTCCGGGACCTCGACTGCTGCAGCTCTGGGCCCTGTATATGTTACATCTCCCTCTCCCTCACCCCTCTCTTTATGAAGACCATGGCCCCAGAGGAGTTGCTGACGCCCAGGCTTCTGGAAGGCTCTGTCCCAAGGCTCCGGTTAGAACCTTGGAGGGGTGCCTTGAAGTCAAGAGTCTTGGGGACTTGTTAGGCCAGGGGTTCACGGTAGGGTGGAACCAGCCTGGAAACCCATCTGTGAGAGCCAGTGCTGGGCCTTCAGCAGCTCCTCTGGGGAAGGAGTGGCTGCTTAAACACGTGGTGCTGGGTTGGAATCCTGCCTCTGTCCCGGCTGGCTGTCTGGCCATGGCTAGATGAGTGAGAAGCCAGTGTGGAAGGTCTCGGGAAACTACAGCTGCTACAGACTCAGGACTGAGGCTCACTCATGCCCCACTGTGAGTGACTTAAAAGCCAACCTTTGGTTGTTGTTGTTTTCTGAGAATCAAAGTGTCAAAAAGAAATCAAGAGGCACCAAGCCAATGGCGTGATAGGGTAGAGTTGTGACAATGTGCTCGGTGGTGTTGAGTGACCTTGAGCAAGTGGTCGCCCCTGGGTTTGGAAAGTGCCTCCCTCACGGGGGCCCAGGTACCTCTGAAGGGCAGCTGCTTCATGCTCCCTGTCTCCTACCATGTGGGAATGTGGGGCGGAGTTGCTAGATCTTCCAAATTTTTCAGTAGAAGCCAAAAATATGGATTTTAAAATGTAAACTCTTCCAATTTTTAAATGTTGGCTCGAACATTTAAAAAGAGAGAGAGAGAGATATAGCGAAAGAAAGAAACCTCAAACAGGCCAAATACAACATGCTAGCAGGCCAGATTTAGCCTGGGAGGCCAATTTGCAGGCGCAGGCCTGGGCGATGAATGTACTGGGGCTGGAGGGGGATCCCTGTGAACCCTCACAGATCCCCAGAAAGCCCAAAGAGGCAGGGTCTACTGTACCCAAGAAGGATGGCTTGCCCCCTTCTTGGACAGCACCAAGCCAGGCTAACTTGCTAGGCAGCCTTAGATGGGCATCCTCCTTGCCCCCATCAGCTGAAGTTGCCATGGGGACCCCACAGCACAGACAAAGCCCTGGGGATTGCCTAGGGATGCTAGATCCTTTCCTTAACTCTTCTATGACCCAGCCATGACAGAAAGATGACCTCTTCCTAGAGACTCCTCATGGAGCCTGCAGGTACCATCCTGGCTCCTGTGATCTCTGTTGGCTACACTGACCAGTCTTAAGTGTCACCTCTGCTCTGGCCTCTCCCACATCTGCATTTCCTGACCCTGTTCCCCAAGTCCAGGTTTCTTTGTCTCCATCAGTGCCTCGGCTGAGTGGGCAGGCAACTTCAGACCCTCTAGAGCAGAGTCTCATTCTCCTCTCATCACTCGCTAGCCTGTCTGTGTCCAACAGCCTTTCTGCCTCTACCTTGTCCCCTCCTGACCTGATGCCGGAGCTTCTGCTAGACTCCTGGGGTACTGAGTGTTCCCAGCTGGAGTAGACACTGCCCTTCCCCAATACTGGGTCTCAGCACCCAACCGGTGTTTGCTGAATGAATGCAGATATGCCAGAAGCAAAGTAAGATCCCTTGGGAGAAGTCTTTCCCAAATAGCCATGTAAAAGCTGACTCTCTGGAGCAGACCCCCTTTGCAGCCTATTCCTCAGGACAGCCCCTTCCACAGGGCCACCTTTCTCATAAGCATCCCCAGAGGATGTCCCATCCTTCCTTACTAGATGAAACGCTGCAGCTCAGACAGGGAGAGAGCCTTGCCCGAGGTCACACAGCTAATTAAGGGATTTCTCCCACTGAAGTCAGTGAGGGGTAGGGCCTGCCTCTCACCCACGTGTTTAGGCTATTTCCTCAGTTCCTGTTAGGATGGAAGTGAAAGAGTCATAGCTAAGGAAAAAGAAGTAAGGATGAACTCAGGTCTCAGTAAGTCCAGAGCCCAGGCTTAATGCAGGCCCTCCCCCCATCTGACTTGCTCCTTTGAAGTGTTTTTAGTATGGACTTCAGATGTGTGTGGAGCAGGTAGTGTGAAGACATCCCATGTCTTCAATGGACAGAGCTATTCGCTGGGTACCCAGGGGCCCAGGCCTCCAGCTGGCAGTAGCAGGCTTCAGGGAGGGCCAGGGCAGACCCGTGGAGGATGAGACTCTGACAACAGGACTGGATTTAAAGCACCTTCATTCACAAAGTCTGTCCCTTACCTGTGCATTGGAATGCCACCTTGCTCTGGCCATAGTGACATAGTCACCAGTGTGGAGGGTTCTGTGCTGGAGAAGGCATTCACTGGGCAGTAGTCTGAGCATAGCATCCTAAAAATACAAAGATCCTGAGACAGGAAACTGTGTGACCTGGTGGAAAGTATGGGGTCTCTTCTAGGCAGGACCCATCAAGGCACAGCCACCTACCTCCTCAAGGGAGTACATGGGGTATGCAAGTCATCGTGCCTAGGTGACACAGAGACGGTGCCAAGTCAAGGCAAGCCTCTGGGCCTCTGGCATTTGTACTTGTCTCATGAGGATTTTACAGGAAATAAAGATGCAGGTGGCAGGAAGATGGCCCACCCTGCTTGGGGTTAAGGGCTTATGATGGGGGGCCCTCAGGGCACTCCGATGGGTCCTGCAGGAGGTGGCAAGTGCCTGAGACAGAGGTATGCCCTCAAAAATGCTCAGGTGAAGATACTAGAAAGCAAGGGTCCCCTGGGCCACACTTCCCCAGGTCTGAGGTTAGTGAAGGCAAGCACAAGTCTTGAACTGCACAAGGCCCAGGAGGGCCAGCCTCAATTCCCCAGTTCCTTGAAACTCCAGGTTTGACGGTCCCTCCTCCACCAGATGAGGCTGCTCTTATCCAGAGAGCACTGGAAAGACATGGGCTTCTATCTGGCTGGAACTAAACACAGTAGCTACCCCACATGCACTGTTGCTCATGGAGGTGGGCTAGAAAGGCCAGGACCCATGGTGACCCACTGGTCTTGGGGGTCAGAGGAGGATCAGAGCCAGGAGCCAGAATCAGAAACAGCTAAGGAAAGGGCAGGGGCTACATTCCCATTGTCTCCTGCCCCGCCCAGCCCCCACCCTAACCACAAAGCTACCCACCACCTCCCTTGCCTCTTTCCCAGTCCCTTGGGAGGTGGGGGGGGTTCCCAGATCGGCCTTCTAGAAGAGCTGAAATAGTCAATGTAAATAATTGATGCTAGCTTTTTAAAATTAAATTTTAATACATTCTTATTAATTCCAGACAAATGCCCCAGCAGGTCATTGACTGTGAGTGATTGAGGAGGCCGAAGACAGATGAGGGATGGCCCCTGCCTTTGGGTGGAAGAGGCCTCTTATGAATGGCGTCCAGACCCGAACAAACCCTGTCAGTTTGAGGGCCCTGCTTCTTGTAGATATAGGGCCCTGGTGGCTGGAATGAGCTACCACCCTGGGCTGAGGGCAGGTGTCTTTCCTTAAAATGAACCCCAGACTTGGGATGGAGATGTGCCTCCAGATTAGCCCCTGGAGAGCCTGCTGCCCTCCCTTGCGCTCCTCCCTGGTGGTAGAATCCCCGCCAGCCACCGAATGAGTGGGGAGCCATTGGTGGATGGATGGGTAGATGAGCTCTTGGATTGGGGGGGTTGGTTTCATCCTGGCTGGCTCTGACCCTGCCAGTGGACAGCTCCTCCCACCCTGCGCTGGCTCGAGGAGGCCAAGACTGCAGGGTGCTGGGTGTCCTGGGGAGATCCGGGGCTCCTGCGTGGAAACTCGCAGTCAGCCAAGGGAAGGCTGGATAAGCCTTACTTCGGTGCCATAGGACCCAGGCATGCGATGTCCGTGTTTATTGAACGCCTGCTATATGCTGGGACCCAGTAAAGGAGATGAGTGCTGTGATGGGAACTCGGAAAGGTGGGCCTGGGGAAGAGGGGCGCTGGGGATCGTGCTGGTATGCGCCAAACTCTTAACTATAGAACTCTGGTCCTGAAGGAGGACTTGTAGAAAGGGGGGTTTGGGCTTGTGCTTTTTGTAAACTTTTATTAAAGTGTTTGGGAAGGGAAGCCCACCGGGAGCCCCAGGGGTCCTTTCCCTAACCCAGCCCCTCTGCTGCCCGCCAGAGCTCGAGAGCAGCAGAGCGCCTGTCCGAGCTCCTCCCGCCTTCCCTCCTCCAGATTTCAGGAGAGGAAACTGAGGCTGGGGGTGCGCAGGGGAGGCCTGCTCGGGCGCTCGGGAAGTTGCTGGCCGAGTCTGGCCGAGGCTCCGAAGCCGGGCTGCGCCCTCGCTCGGCGGGGCGGTGGGGGAGGCGGCGTGGGGCCCGGACCGAGCGGAGCGCGCTCCCGGCGGACGCGGACGCGGGCGCCCTGCGCGAGGGTCCGGGATGGGCAGCCATCAGTCTACTCAGGTCTGTGGCGTCGTCCCAGGGTTCAGTCTCCAGCGCAGCCTTTAGCGGGAGGGCGGGGGCAGCCCCGGGGACGGCCTCGGCCAAGCGCAGAAGAGCCCGTTGTGCGCAGGAAGTGCGATCCCGCTTGGGCCGCTCGCCGTCCCCGGGGTTCGCCAAAATCTGCAGGGTTAACAGGGGCTAGTGGGTCCCGGACGTGCAGAGGTGCCGTCCCGCCCAGAGGGTCTTCACACCGCGCACGGGCGGGTCTGCGCCAGCGGCTCGGAACCCCGCCGGAGAACCGGGCTTGCCGGGGTTAATCCCTCGGGCCCAGAAGGGGGGGCAGACCCCGAACCCCAGGATCAGAGACAGAAGGGTCCCGAGCGGAGACGAGAGTGCCTGCTTCCGATGCCGTTCCCCTCGGGCTGCGTGAGCGCCGGCCGGGTACGCGGTTCTAACACTCTAGCGACTCAGCGCTCCTGCGCTGCGGGGCTCGGGAGGGACGTGGGGGGGGGGGGGGCGGAACAGGGCAGCAGGGGTTAACGGAGGGCCGGGGAGCGGCGGGGTCCGTGGCCGCCCGAGAGTCGACGGGCACGGAGGGGCCCCTTTGCCAGCGAGGCCGCTAGCCGCCCGGGCCGCTGCACCTTGCGTCCCCGACCGGTCCCGGGCTCGGTCCGGGGGGCGTAACTCGGTGGCGGCCCGGGCGGGCTCACCTGTTACACGGCCGTGGCCCGGCGCGCCCACTGAGGCACGGGGATACGGGCTGGGGCGCGAGCGGGGCTGCCCACGGAACGGGCCGGCGGGGCGCCCTGCCGCGCGCTGACCCTCTCCTTTGCTCTCCGCAGGCCTCTGCCGCAGACATGGAGAAACTCAGGTGAGTGCCGCGGGTGGGCCGGGGGTAAGGGAGAGGGCGGGCTGGGGGTGCGGCGGGGCCGGGTGGGCGCAGGGTGGGCGCGGGTGACGGATGGGGTGCGCAGTTGGGCGCGGGGCAGCGCACGGGGCTCAGGGCTGCTGCTGCAGGGGCGTCATCACGGGCAGGTCCCCGAGGCCGTTGCGCACTCGCCCCCCTGGGACCCCAGGACCCCAGTGTCGCGTCCCCGCCGTTGAGCAGACAGTTGTCACTGCCGGGGTGGCGAAGTTTGCGCCGATGGCGACGGGCGGGGATGGAGCCCGCGCGACTGCCCAGGCTCCGCATCTTGGAGCCATTTTGGGGGAACCCCGCGGCCGCGGCCCGGAGCACCCCCAAGGCCTTCCCGTGCACCCCAACTTAGAGCGGGGGCCCGGGCTCCGAGGGGCCCGGAGCGCGGCAGACCCGGGACCAGTCCATTTGAATATTCGCAGCTTCTGCGATGTCGCCCTTTTCTTCGGACAACCCCCCTTCCCCCCACCCCCCAGTATTTTCCTCCGGAGCTAGAGCCCAGGCTGTGTGGTCAGCAGGCCCAGCCCTTTGATGCTGGGTTCGGGGCCCTCGCCCCTGACCTGAAGGGTCTTTTGGCCCTTTTGTCCAAGACAAAATTGTCAGTATGGAAAAAACTGGGTAGCAGGCCATCAGTCCCTGAGGGGTAGGGCCTGACTGAGCTCAGGCCTGGCCCAAGCTAGGGCCTGGCTCCAGGGGAGGGGCTGGGCCTTCCCAGCTGACCTTCAATACTGATCAGTGGTCTCAGATATCCAGGTATCTGGAGACAAGAACAGAGGACCACAGGCCTGGAATCAGCATATCCTGAGCTGGGAGGGGTCCAGTCTTTTGGGACCTCAGAACAAAAGCTGATGATGTCAGTGGGCCAAGGCCCACCTTGCATGATCCAAGCCAAAATGGAGGCATCCAGGCCTAGGGAGCCATAGTTCTATGGTAATCACAATGACTTCAGGCCCAGACCCAGGCTTCCCTCCTCAGGCGAGGACCCTCGCTGGTGCCCCTCATTGGCTATTATTCATCATCACCCCCACACTGAGGCCTTGAGGGGACACTGCTCAACCCAACTGGGACTGAAAAAAAATTCAGAGATTCCCAGAAGCCAGATGGATTCTCTGAGTTTCCTTCCTCTCCCCCCTCCTCCTGCTCAGCCAAGGGTCTTGAATGTGGTCTGTGTGTTGGGCCTGGGGTCTGATAAACCTGACTGGGGACAGAGGTAGGCAGATGACCTGTCCTGGACTGAAAAGGGAGGACTGGAAGCAGTGATTAGGGCTTGGGCCCCTGGACTGAATTGGATCACATGACCTTCCAGACTTGGTGGGGTCTTGAAGATGGAACTTACAATGCCTCCTGGAATTGGAGTGGGAAGGGTCCTACCCCCTGGGATTGGGGAGGGTCCTATTGCTGTCAGCAGCTGGTCCTCTAAATCACACAGCTTCCTCTAGAACCTTCCTTCACTGATGGTTTGGGTACCAAGAGCCACAATGGGTTTCTGTCTGGAGATGAGGGTTGGGCCTGAGGACCAAAAGAACCAGAGGCTAAGGAAATCCAGTCACATGACCTCCTGCAGGGTGGTCACAGGATTTGTGGTCCCTCAGATCTAGCTAAAACTCCGCCCATGGATCTTGAGTTTCCTCGGCTGCAGAATAAATATCTCTGCCAAGGGATATTAGGAGGTGGGGGGAGGTGTCTAGTCTGGGGCCAGGAGCACACCAGGGGCCCAGACAGAATGTCCTGGGTGAGGAGAGAGGGTAACTCCCCAGTCCCAGGCAAGAAGAATGGTATTTGTGGTTGAGTGAAGGGGTTTTGGTTATCCAGATAGAGGTGGTAGGTATGAGCTTGGTTCTGCTTCCTGGGGCAGAGATTGTGGATTTCTCTATGCCATAGCCTGGGCTTTGGACCTAGGTTGAGTTGGGGGAAGCCTAGCCTTGGCTCCACCCACTCCTCTACCCACCCACCCCAGGCTTGAGCCTGGGTGGCTAACTTGCAGAATGACTCTGGTGGCAGCCTTTTGTGAGCAAATAAGCAGCTGGACTCTCACTGCCTTCTCCCCTCTGCCAGACTCTCACCCCATATCATGATCCCGCCATGGAGCTCACAGCAAATTACTGACCTTCCTATGGTCCTCTCTGGCCAGGAAGCCTTTTAGCTGCACAGAAAACTTTGAGACTCTAAGGACCCTCTTCATTAGGGTTCTTACTCCATCCAAGCACCTGGCCCTGTATGGGAGGCTGAGACCCAACCAAGCCATCCAAAGCAGGCACCCAGGCCAGGGATAGGGGACAGTGAAGTCTGCCCAGGATGTTCTGGGTATTGGAGGATGATGCCCAAAATGCCTCAACTAGGGCTCGAGATGACAGGCTATACAAGACACCCTCCAAGAATGCAGAGACTTCCTGGTTCTGGAAGCAATATGGGACAGAGGAGGAATGGGAAGTAGAGGTCAGGGGGCTGTCCCAGACACCTGGAATGAAGTCCCTCTTCTTCCTAGTGCCACATGTGAGCACCGTGAGAACAAGACTTGACTCTGACCTCTCTTTTACTAGCCTCAGTACCTGGTAGGGACTTGCACACAGTAGGACTCCTTGGGCCCAGTGACACATAGTAGGTGCACAGCCACATCTATTGATGACCTGGCCACCTGGCTATAGCCTAGCATCTGCCCCCTTCCTGAATCCTGCACATCCCTGCTCAGCCACTCCATCCACCTTCAACTGTCTGTAAAACTTTCTGTGGCACTGCAGCACTGAGACATCCCTGTATCTCAGCTTCCTGATGTGTGATGGCCATGGGCCTCTCTCTGCTGCCATCTTAGGCTTTCCCCCTCCCACTTTGAGCTGCAGTTTCTTCTCTGTCCTGAGGTGCAGGGGGGTACTCAGCAAGCCCAGAGATTTCCCTCACTGGAGACCACGCCTTCTGCCCAAAGCAAGTCCTTAAAGAGATACAGTGTGGCCACCTCCAGGAAAGCAACCCAGAGCCAGTGATCAACTGCAGGACTAGCTGCGAAGTTAGAGCAAGCCTGGGGACCACCTACCCACTGCCAACCACCCCAAATCTCCAAGACCCTTCCCCAAATACAGCCCCCACCTCAAAGTTACCAGGACCCTGGCTTTGTGATACAGGCTCCTGGCTTTTGAATTCATGAACAGCTTCAACTATGTCTCGCTTGGGTCCCCATCTGTGCCTCTGGAATTCATCTGTGTCATGGCTGTGGGAGTCGCCCAGTGATTGGCCATCCCACTGAGCCACAGGCATTCCTTAGTGATTGAATCAAGGTAAGCAGAGCTGCTGTGGACATCCACGGACGAGTGTCCTATGTGTGCCGGGGCACCACGTGATCATCTTGGGACAACAGGCCCAGAGGCAACCAGTGACCCTGTCCAAATCCTCACCAACTTCCCCCATCAGATGTGGGAATGGGGATCTTTCCTAGCTGATTCCTGTCATTCGATGGCCCTCTTGGGTGCCATCTGCAGGCATCCAAGGGATCCAGTGTGACTTTGGATTGTGAGAACTCTTTATACAGCTGGTTCCAGCAGACCAGCACCTCCTGCTACTATATGATGCTCACAGTGGTCCTTGGGTAGATGGGACTTGGTGGCGTTGGCACTGTTGCCTGCCTCAGGTTGGGGTGCTGGGGTTACATCGTATTCACAGTGCTAGCGGATACTCCAGCACTGAGCAGAGCCCAGCCTGCTCCTTTTTTCCGATTGAAGTCTTTTGTGTGCTGCTAATGGATTTTCAGGTGCCCTCTACAGCCTTCCTCTCCTTGAACTTGATCCCTGTGTCCCGAGGTCGGTATTATTTTCACACGGATACTCGTGCATTTGGCCCACAGCTTGATCTGTTCAACTACCCGCTTCTCATCCAGCCTTGAACAGACCATGCTGGGGCAGTGGGGGAGGGGGAAGCACCACGCTGGCTCCATAGAAACAAGTGGCTATCAGACATCATTACACCTGCCTGAGCATCCCACCCAGGGCCGCATGTACCTTTCCTAAAGCCAAGGCTGGGGGTGCATTTCAAGCCTCCAGACCCCTACTCCCCAGATTCCTTGTGCAGCCCCCAGCTCTGCCCCCACTACACCCCTGACATGGCACATCTGGTCCCATGCACTGGATGTCCCCTGCCCTGAAGGTCTGGCCTTGGCCCTCTCACTTGTCACTTGGACTTTTGTTTGCTCATTGATCACAAGCCAAACACATTTATTAAGCACCACTGTTTACCAAGGGTATTGTAGTCAAAGGAGGATATAGAAAAAAAAACATTGTTGTTAATGGTGACAGAGACCTTTTCTAAACAAGTAAAATTCACAAGTGCTTTGGGGACAGAACGGTGAGGGCAGCCATCATCCGTGGGGCGGGGCAGTTTTGCAAGCCTGCGAACAAGAGCCTGAGCGCCAGGCAGATGGGAGATAACGGTGCAAGCGCCTGGTAAGAACACTGGGGCCGGAGGGAGGGGCAGGGTCTGAAGGTGGACCCAGAAGTGGGTTCTGGGTTTAGAGAGGGTTCATGGAGCCAGATCTGCTGCTGAGAGAGCTGCGGCATGGTAAGTGCTGAGCCTGAGCCCCTGGCAGACATGATGGGGACCGCTGTGGAGAAGCTCGTGCTTTTGGGGTACATAGACTTGGGCCTCCATGCACATGGGGTTATCCCCCCGCATCAGACCCCCCACTCTTCTTTTCCCTCCGGCCCACCCACCCACTGTGCCAGCTGGCCAAGCCTCTCACTAAATGAGGTTCTTCAAGGCTCCCACCACTACTCTTAAATCTGATGCTACTAGAAGCCTAATTCTCACTAAGGTGTGAGTGACTACCTCTTGAATTCTTTCTTTAGGGGTCAGACCATTGTAAAGGGACCTGGCATATGAAGTATTCTTTCTCACAGTAATTCCTTTCAAAATCTCCTGGCCCCACAGCCCATATGAGACCCCGCTCTGAAAGCCTCCTTTATGGAGTATATCATCTTATGAAAGTGGGGTCCACTCTCTAGCTTGAATGCCAGGTCTCTACTTAGTGGCTGTGTGGCCATGAGTAAACTTCTGACCCTCTCTGATCCTCTGATAATGGTGCTTACTTTAGATAGATTGAATGCATTTGTATGAACTTGGCATTCAGCTGCTGCTATAGAGACTTAACTCATGCTAGTAACTACCTACCTCTCTCAAAGGGACCATCATTGCCCCGCAGAGGCCATGCTGCCCCACCCACTGGGCAAGTGACATTGTTCCCGTAGTGAGGAGGAGGATGGAGGCAGGATGGAGACAGTCTAGGATTTGGGGCAGGGGTGTGGTGCACTGTCAACCCTGTCAACCCTGGACAGAAAAACATCCACAGAACTAGAGCACTAGCTCAGCAGGTAAGAGTACATGTTCTTGCAAAGGACCCAGGTTCGATTCCCAGCACATACACAGTAGCTCAGAATTGTCCATAAATCTAATTCTAAGGGCCCCAGCACCCTCTTCTGACCTCTAAGGGTACCAGGTACACATATGATGCACAGACATACATGCAACAAAAATACTCATAAAGTAAATCTTTAAACCTTGAAAAAGAAAACAGCCACGAGTACAGGACTTTCCAAGCTGGGCAGGGGTCACGTGCTCCATGCACACCCCACAGTGGTTCAGGTAGCTTTCCACCCACCATTAGACATTCTATCCACAACCCTACCCAGGGCACCAGGTGTCAGGAAGCCTCATGACCCTGCTGCAGGGGTGGAGGAAGGCCCAGGGGACACAGAGAAAACTTCTGGAGGGAAGCCATGGTAGTCACAATTAGCTCCGTGGGCTTTTGTTGCAGATAGGGAAACTAAGGCACACCAGAGACAACCATGTCTGTTGATAGTTGTGAGGGGCCTGGAGGTTTGTCCTCAAGCCAGGTTGGTGCCCAGGTGGCTTTGCAGCTCCCTTACCTGGGCTTTGAGGCACGTGCCACCCAGGGGACATTTGGGAGCCCCTGAGGAGATACCGTTGACATTGAGGCTCACCTTGAGGCCATCCATCCACTGTCCTATCCTGAATGCTGACCCTGACTTAGGGTGGGAGACAGCCTGTGAGGGGCACAGCCTGTTGGGGGAGACAGCCTGTGGGGCAGGGGAGGGATAAGAGGGTCAGGGAAGAGAGACAGGAACCCAATGAAGCTGGGGGCTGTAGATGCTCCTCTGCCTAGCCTCTACCAGGCTCCCATTCTGACTCTACCCCTGCCCCAGGATGGCCCCAAACACAGCACTTCTAGCTTGCCAATGAGGGGCACCCCTGAAACCAGTGCCTTTTCCTCACTGATTGAGGCCCCACACCACTTCCAGACCCCAGCACAGTTACAGCCCATCCCAAAATGTAACTCCTTCCTTCCTTTGTCCCAACCCTAGCATAGCTTGGTGGCCTCCCTAACACAGTGTGACTGATTCAAGACTACAGTCCGAGGCATGGAGGGCAGCATTGAGTGGCACAGGAAGAAGGGGGCTCATCCTGTAGGCAGGGCCAATGGGAGGGTGGGGAATGTCTAGGAATCTTCAGATACAAGAAAGGCTGTCTGTCCAGAGCATCCCATGAGCCCTGCAGACAGGTGAGGCAGTGTGATGGAGACACCTGGAATCAGATGCACTGGGGACCGTGGCAGCCCACAATATTGCTACTGGGGATTGTTGTGAGCGTGTGCACCCAGAGGAGGAAAGCGGCTGCTGATAGGGAGCAGGCATGAGGAGCACCATCAAAGGATGCTGGGAAGGGGTAGCCAGTCAGCCAGATGCCAGGTGAGGGACAAGACGGGAATGACAGGTGCCATTCAATGGTGGGAACATAGAGACAGACAGCAGGGACAGACTGCGTTTCTGCATTTCCGGCAGCAGAACGGGCAGTGCCTGGAGATCAGAGAAGGTGGTTACTGAAGTGTGAAAAGAAGCCACCTACTGGACTGCTAGAGGGAATGATCTAGAAGGAGGGGGCTCGCTGATTCAGAAAGAAGGGATTTGCTGGAGCTGACAGAGAGCAGGCAAGAGCCCAGAGGGTTGTCCCAGGCACATAGGACAGGTGCCAGGCAGATGTGGGTGGCACATGAGGGTGACATCTGTGGAGGTTCCCTTGGACATATTCCCGTGCTCCTCCATGCTGTAGGTGGTGGGAACAGGATGAGGAGGGTAGGGTAGAGACATGGGATGGTGGTGACAGGACTCCAAGTCAATCCATCTTTAGGGACTGAGTCCCAATGGGAACCTCCTGTCCTTGGTGTGGGGGAGGGGGAGGGACATCTGGAAAGCCTGGAAGAGGAGTGCAGGAATAGAGAAGGGGTAGGTCCCTGGGGGCGGGGGTTTGTGTGTACCCCAGGTCCTATGACTCTGTAGCTGCCCTGGGCATCTAGCTCTACCCACCCCAAGGGCTCTCCAGGACACGGTGCCCGGCTCCCTGCACATAGCTCTCTTGGCAGAGGAGGGTGGTGGGGCAGAGCTGCAGCTGTCTGATAAGATGAGGTGAGGAGGTGATTTTTTCCTGCTGTAGCTCCTGGCTGCTGCCCCAAGAGAAAGGAGTGACAGAGACGTTATCAGCCTGAACTGCTCAGCCGTGGGCTCTGGAGGTAGAATCAGGGCAGGTGCCCAGTGTGGATACCTGTGTTCCCTAGTGGCAACCCCCTTCCAGAAAGACCCCTGCTGTGGCACAGGACCGCATGTATGGTCCTGTTCTCTAGCACATGCCAATGGGAAGTCACAGAGGCATGCACGGCCTTTCTGCAGGGGCTGTTTTGTGACACCTTAGTGACCATGATGGCAGCACAGTGCTGAGACTTATGTTAGCCTCTAGTCTCTTCACTCTGAGGGAAGAAAGACAGCAGAGCTGAGCCCAGCCAAGTCCTGTGACCTGGACGGGCCTGACTTTACCCATGTTGCACCTGTTTTCTCCCAACTGGAAAGTGGGGGTGGGGAAAGATCGGAGAAGATGATGAAAAAGATGGATGGGGGCACTTGGCAAGCAGGAGTGTAGAGTTTGCTGTTCATGGCTCACCTGCCCTTGGGGGAAGGCAGCCACAGGCATGAAGGGTAGAACCATCCAGGCATGACCAAGGCGCAACAGACTCTAAAGATGCACAGAAATATAGCTACCAGGCATAATACAACACAGATCAGAGCCCCTGAGGGCATCACCAACAGGGGGCGCTCTGCCCAGAAGCCTGAGGAGGTAGGTTGCTCCAGCTGGTCCATGGAAGGAGGGAGATTGGGGAGATCCTGCACAGGATAAGATATTTCTACCACTGGTCACATGGTTCTCAGGGAGCTAGTTCAAGGCTCAGGAGAGGATAGTGTTAGTAGATAGAGGTGGCCATTGGCAACAGCTTTGAAGATGAGCCTGCTAGGCTAGTTGAGAAGATGAACTCATCCCTGGGTGGTCATGCCTGATCTTGCTCCTGCAGCATTAGACTGCCATGTACCTCCTAGGCTGGCTGGGTGCTGATATTTGAGATAGCCCTGTAGGCTTAGTGGGCAGGGGACCAGCCAGGTCACCACACCTGTCCACTCAGTACTAAGACTAAGCGGGTTGCCAGAGGAGGTGGTGTGTAAGTGGAGGCCCTCCTGAGAGAATATCCCAGGCCCCGAGGAGGCAGGAGAACCATCAGGAGCTCCCAGGCTAACACAGGCAGAAGCTGGGAGAATGGTGGCCCAAGAGATGTTAATCTGGGCATTTAGGCTGGGTACAGGGGCAGGGCAGGGTGTGGTCTGCTTAGTTGCCGGAAGAGCTTGGAGTTGGGAGGCCAGGGTGGCCATGTAGGAGACCTGTGCACCCTTGCAATCAAAAGTAGATAGATTGGCAACTTAACCATTCAGGGGAGCAGTTGTTGACCTGCATGGAGGGAGGGCCAGCTGGGCCTTCAGGAGAGGAAGGGTTAACCTGGGGCAGGCAGAGCAAGATCCTGGCAGAGGGGATATGGGGACAAAGTCACCAAGATGAGAAAGTGCTTGCAGCAGGTGAAGAATGACAATCAATTTGGCGTTGTCAGAGCATGACTGCCGGGGCCAAACTGAGCCGTGCCGGAGAGCAAGCTAGGCTGAGCCTAGGCGTTCTGCAAGGCCCCACAGAGTGTCCGTGACACCGAGCCAGAGCAAGCCAGCCCCGCCCCATCACCATGTGGACTGGCAGGCAGTCACCAGGCAAACATGAGTATGAGTCCCATGCAGACAGGTGGTCCCAGAGGTAGGAGAGGTGTCAAGCTGAGCTTCCCAAGAAAGGGGAGGGGTGTGAGGGACAGCATGGCAGAGAGGAGCGAGGGCAGTGGCTGATGAGACTGAGAAAGGAAGGCAGAGGAAAGGGACGGCCTGGCTGGCCCAAGAGCCTTCAGCTGTGCACGTGTAGAGTCCGCAGGCGGGTCTTCTTTCTTGCCTGGGCATGCTGGAGCGAGCACAGGCAGCCTCCAGGCTCCACAGGTGGCAGTGGTTGTCTGTTAAGATGCATAGTGACAGCCCCCTGCTTGTTTGCTATGAGAGGAAGGCTGTGGTCTATGTCTGTTGTTCCCTCCATGTCCTGTCCTTTCTCTACCTCCAAGGACCCTTGCTGGTCCCCAGGGTCCCTCAGAGCTTGTTTGGTGGCATTTTCTGGGAGAGGAAGACAGACGCATGCATCAAGAGATTCCCTCCATAGGAGAAAGGGTGGCTTCCATGCCTAGGAAGAAGGAAATGGGCTCCAGGCAAGCTGGGAGGCAGCGCATGACAGGGCGCCACCCTGTCTCTTCCTGAGAGGCACCCAGTGCCAGGCATCGCCTGCTCATGTGTATCCTGGGGGCTCATTGATCAGAGTAGGATAGTCATTTGCTCTGCAGGTGGTGGGCCCATCTTCTCTCTTGAATGGGACGCAAGAAGGGAGTAATGCACTAGTCCACATCTCAGCTGAGATTTGCCTGGCGAATCCGGGTCTGTGGTACACCCTCCCGGGAGCCTACTTTCCTCATATCTGGGAGATGGTCCTGTACCAGATGCTGCACTGATAGTCTCCATGTGTTACCTGGCTCAGAACAAAGTCAGACATTCAGTGGTGCTTGATAAATACCCTGTCAGTGACCAGAATCAGACCCCAAGTACATCCAGCCGTCCCCCAGACCCAGTCTCCCTTTGGGTTCCAGACTTCATCTAGGCCTGAGGTCCCCAAGCTATTAAGTGGAGACTTGTCCGCAAGGGCTTGGAGGACAATGGGGCCACTGCTGGCCTTGTCCAAAACAGGGAGAGAGACAGCCCAGCCTGTCCCACCCTCTGCAGCCTTGGAATAGCAACCATGTGAAGGGCTGAGAACCCCCACCCCAACCCCCAACCCATCACTGATGCTTACGGGAACTTTTTTCCAGTGACAAAATTTAATCCTAAGTAAATTTTTTTCTTCTGATTTTTTTATCTGTAGAAAAGATGACAAATCCAGGAAAGTACACATTTTTTCAATTACCCAGCATTCCACCACCCAGGCGTAACAAATGAACATTTCTCTTCTTCTGTGATGGTCTGTGCAGCGAGTCTTTTAAATGGGATTACGCAGCTCTCAGCACATCTGCCTCATCCTGAACCCCGCCTGGTTTCCAGGCCAGCCAGGAGCTCTTGCGGGTGTTACTGGCCCACCTCAGTGACTGCTTGATAGTACCTCAGCTCTGAGCATGCCCGCACATGTGTCCTTTCGAGTCCATGTGTCAGGCCTGACCACAAAGGCTCCAGGGAGGCCATGGCCCTATGGCAGGCACACACGTGGTACTGTCCTCCCGCAGGGTGGCACCAGAGCAGGGTTAAGGCAGGCCTATGTCCTTTATTATACCACACTCTGTCCAACCCACCCCAGCACAGGCAGGGGTGGATGAGCAGGGTCCCAGCAGAGAATGAAGAGACTCTTAGCATCGCAGGCCTCACAGCCTACAGAACAGTCATGTAGCTCTCTGTACATCAACCAATGTCGCCTCCCTACAGAGAGGAGCCACCTCCTTGCTCCTCTGATCAGAAAGTCATGTACACCAAGGGCAGGGTCTGCCAGAAATAGAGCCCCAGGTCAGGACATGCACTTGACAGACCCACAGTTGGGGGGGGGTGTCTCCCTACATCATTCCTGAGGCTAAGGTAGAGCATGCAGGCCTGTGGGTGGGAACAGAACCCCCAAAATAAATCCAACCAGTGACCAAAGAACCCTACCATAGTGGGACTGAGCGCCACCAAAGAGCTCAGAGCCTCTGGAGCTACCAGCAAGGGCTCTCAGATGCACAGCTGCTCCTCAACAATCTTCCCCTCTTGGCCTCAGCCGGGGGCTGCAGCCCTACCCTGAGCCTCCATATGTTCTGAGCAGCTCCGTCCTCTTCACCCACAGGCTGCACAGCCCCTGGGTGCCGTTGTGCCTCGGGCAGCCCCAAGTCTAGCAGGGCTGCCTCACTAAGTCCTCACCCTCACTCTGGGACAGGTAGGACACCTGTCATCTCCACCTCTGCACCCTTGCTCCTTGGTGCCTGTCCCAGGACTTATGTCCCATGTCTGCATCCTGGGACAGACTGACCCAGGGTCTCTTGGCTCACAATACATCGTCCCTATAGCCCAGCTCCATTCTGAACTCCTGTGAGTGGCAGAGAAGCCTTATGAAAGGATGGAGGCCCTTTCAGGCCCCTCTTTGAACCATGGGGTCGGCACTTTAATGCCTACCTAGGCTTCCAGTGGAAGACAGGACTCAAGACAGCGCTCTGCAGCTGTGCCTCACTCACCAGGGTCCTCAGCCTCACTGCTGGGAAGGGTGGGGCTCTGGCAGCTCGGTTCTTCGGCCCCTTCCCCTGTCCAATGTTAAGGGGCTGTTTCCATACCTCTTCTTGACGCCTTGAACTGAAATAACACCTCCCCACAGAAGAGAAGAAGCTGTTGCTGTGTCTGGGTGCCAGGATACTCTGACCAGGCCATTTACCTATCTAGCTATCTCCTTACCCCTTAGGAGCCCAGGAGCCTACAGCTGACCCTAGCTGCCCAGTGACCTAGCAGCTCCCACACAGCCATACCTCCCACATTGTCCCATTGGGTCAGGTGGTTCTCATACCCAGCATAGGTGCAAGCGACAGCTGTGCTCCTTGTATGTGGATATACTGTTCTGCTGTGCGGGTGTGGAAAGTGAGGCCCTGGGAGGAATCCAGTTAGTCTGTTGGAAGAAAGGATACTGGACAGAGATGTTGGCAACACCCAAGTAACCACCATGGTCCTCTCTCCAGAGCTTCTGGCCCCCAGGCTGTGACCAGGTGTGAGGGAGGGGTTGCCATGGCCCTCTCTAGGTTGTGGGGTTCAGGGGCATGCTGGAAGCAATGGGACACAGACTGGCAGGTGGCTGGTGTGGGGATGAGTCTCAAACATGACCCAAGGTGCAGTAGTAGGCCAGGCCAGGCAAAGTCCTACAGGTAGGACAGTGCCAGACACAAGGGGGACACAAAGGGGAACACCACCAGCAATGACTAAGGACTGAGGATGTGTGTCTGAGTGATGTAATCCCTCGAGCAAGCAGTCTGGATGGAGATCCAGAAGCTTGGGCTCTGTTGACCAACAACTGTCCTGGAAAGGTAGGTGGCTGTGATGGCTGAGAGGAGCATGGGCAGGAAGGGCGGGCGGGCCAGTGAGTCGTCCTTTGTCTGGAAGACCACTGGATGGCCAGGTAAATGAAGGCTCTATGGAGCAATGCTGCACGGCGCTGGTCCCAGCGCTGCACCGAATGTGTAATGGAGCTCCTGTGCTATTCCTGTGGGTTCCCAAGGCAGGGGAGAGGGATACTGAACAGAGTCTGACTTGGATTTGCCAGTTGTGGGCAGGGTCCAGACTGAATAGAGACAGGCGGCTGTAAGCATGTGGGGCCAGCTGCCTCATAGACCCTAGAGAGGGACAAGGCCGAGGGCAAAGGCCTAACGCGCTACAGGTACAGCTTCCCAGAACTCTGCCTGGAGGCTGGAGGAGGGTGAGGAGTCACGCTGAGGGGGCCACTCCAGCAGATGGACAATACTCCCCTCTTCCCGAGGGCACTGTCTCCTCCTGTAGCCACAGGAGCCCCTGGCAAGGAACTCCCAATCTCAAGAGCTGTCGCCCACTGCAATTCTGCTTTGGATGAAGTGGGTACTCAAGGAAGCTTGCCACCCCACGAGGGAAGAAGGGCCTGAGTAGCACCTGCCTGGAGTGGGCTGCTGCAGCTGGGCAGGCTGCCTGGAGGAGAGCAGTACAGAGACAGCTGGGCCTGTGTGGGCAGCAAGGCCTTGCCTTTGGGTTTCCCTTGCTACTTTGGATTCTCTTTGGGGAGGGGGTAAACTGAGTGCACACACTCAAGTATTAGTGGGGTTGAGTGCACAGCACATGCCCACGCATGCCTGGCGGGCCAATGTGGCGTCAGTTTCCCCATGCTCAGTGCCACAGCCTGGCCAGCCGCCTTGTTTCTTGCAGTGCCCTGCAGGAGCAGAAGGGCGAGCTGCGCAAGCGGCTGTCCTACACCACACATAAGCTGGAGAAGCTGGAGACGGAGTTTGGCTCCACTCGTCACTACCTGGAGATTGAGCTGCGGCGGGCTCAGGAGGAGCTGGACAAAGTCACGGAGAAACTGCGCAAGTAAGGACGGGGCTGTGATGGGCGGGGAGGAGCTAGCTCATTGCAGTGTCAGCTCTGGGGATGTTTGGCATATGTAGAGCAGAGCAGCCTACCTAGCGCTTGAACCTGCGTCCCACTGTTGATGCCATTGGCAGACTCTTTCAGTGCCCTCTTCCAGACCTGGCTTCTCACCACCTCATACCTGTACTGCTCTGACATTGAACGAGCCAACAGCAGCACAGGAAGGGTCACTTCCAGACCCCACCCCACTGGCCACAAAAGCTCATGAGATGAACCTGAATGTAGAAACTGCATCTTGAGTGGCTTGGGGGAGACAGACTCAAGATGCACTGAGACTGAGAGGAGGATCAGACTCTTAGAATATTTTCCTTCAGGCATTTATTTTTCTAAACCCTATTGTGGGTATCCCCAGCTTAGAAATACAAACAGGATGCAGGCTGCTGCTGTTGGCTGAGTTTGTTTTAAGTACTTAGAGAAGCAGCTGGCATTGTCGCAAGGGCAGTGTGTCCCTCTTTGAATGGCCCCATTCTTCTGGGCTTTTGAACATCACCACCAAGCTGTGTGGAAGCCAAGCTTGGGCAGTGCAGCCAGACCTTGGTTAAAGTCCCAGCTCTGCCACTTAACTGCATTAAGCATCTTTTTGTATCCCTTTCCCATTGGCAAGACAGCAATAATACTGCAAAGGTTGTCTAGAGGTCACGTGGCCACCACGCCCAGTCCCCCAGCCGCCAGCAACAGAAGCCCAAAGCACTCCATCTCTACCTGCTTTTCCAGGTGAAACGATGTCTTCTTGGCCCCTGGCACTCATCCCAGGGCCACACATACATGTGTCTCCTAGTGTGCAGTTGACCTGCAAGCTGCCCTGCCAGCTTCTAGGACCTGAGTACAGCTCTGACAGGCTCTCGTGCACACAGGCCTCCCTGTGTTCTTTCCAAGGAGCCCTATTGTGTCAGGGAAGAACAGTGTGGCTTTGACCATGGCCTAGGAGAAGCCCTGGCAAAAGTTAGCTTTAAGCAGATCTTCAGTGCAGACATTGAATTGGGTAGAGCTGGTGGGACAAGCTTAGGTGAGCTGACAGCCATGTTAAGCAGGGCGGGATGGCCGTGAGGTTACTGGGGTTGTAGAAGGCCAGGCCTTGCCAGTCATGACCCTGTTGCCTCCTGCTGCAGGATTCAGAGCAACTACATGGCACTGCAGCGGATCAACCAAGAGCTGGAGGACAAGCTGCACCGGATGGTGAGCCGCGCGCCACGCACTGCGCCGTCCTCACTGAGCTTCTCACTGAGTGGGAGGTGCTATCAGGATAAAACTGAGGTGGGGTCTAGGGAAGCCGCGCCTGTGTAGGCAGCACAGAGAATGGCCATGGGGTTCTGGTACCTTCCCTACACTTGTTCTTGTTCGGTGAAAGGTGTCTGGTTCCTGCCTGTCTCCAAGCCGAGATCAAAAGGGGCAGGGCAGGTAGGGGCTGGGTCATGCTAAGTGTCACTTTCCCAGCTCACTGAGTGAGATGGGCAGAGCGAGCCATACTCCCACCCCAAGGGCAGGGCACGAGGAGCAGGTAACTGAGGCTCAGGGGAAGTCCAGCTCATCGTTAGTGGGATGGGGGTAAGCCCAGCTGAGTCTGTTGTCTTAACACCATCATTAGCTTTTCAAGCTCCTTTTATCAACAGCTGTTGGGCTCACAAAAGCCTTGGCCCAACAGCTGGGCTTTGGCACTAACCACTGACCCCTCCTTCCTCTGTCCCTATTACCCAGGGCCAACACTATGAGGAAGAGAAGCGTGCGATGAGCCATGAGATTGTCGCCCTCAACAGCCACCTGCTGGAGGCCAAGGTGACCATTGACAAGCTGTCAGAGGACAACGTAAGTGCCATGTGCATTTGACCCCTGGGGGGATGTGGCAGGTGTTTTCTGGGAGCTTCCCAGGGGAAGCCTTGGCAGGCAGGGTCTTTCTGACTCGAAGGGACTCCAGCCTGGCTCTGGACAAGGGGAGGGGCAGGGCAGTGGGGGCTTGGAGAAGTGCCGGGGCACCTGAGAAAGGATAGACTCTCTTGACGGAGGGGCTGAAGATGGGATACAAAGAGGCCATCCATCCCATCCACACAGACTTTTGACTTCAGCTAGGCCCAGTATCACACCACAGCTGTGTGATTATCCAAAGGAGCCCCATGAGCTGGCCAGCTGCCTCCCACTGTCCCCTATGGGCTGACCGTGGGCACACTAATTAGCCTCTGCTCCTCTGCCACAAGATCGTACAGAGTTCTGAGATTATGATCTGGCCAATGGCTGCCCTTGTGGATTTTAAGTTCATATAGGGAAAGTAGACAGTAAACTGGGCAGTCAACAGTTTGAGTAGCCTATTAGAAGGGCTACATGCCCAGCTAAGTGTGATGGTGGCAGTTTCTTTTAGTTCTACTAGATTGTGTCACTTAGGAAGGATTTGAAGACTAAGCACTCAGTGGCCAGGTAGCCTGGGCCCTTTCCCAGAGTGGGGCAGGGAGATCCCATGCACAGACAGCTCAAACAAGGAGCCTAGCTGTAATGTGCAAGGTCACCTGTTTCTCCAAGAGGCATCCCCTACTCACTGTGGCTGACCTGGGCTGGCTGAGCAGTGCCCACAGCCTTCTGGTTCCCATGACAACTGCTGTGGAGGTCTCATGGGGGATGACTTTCAACTCTGTTCCTAGGAAGTTCAGGAGGGAGTTGAGAGGGGCTGCAAGACCCAGTTTCCCTCCCCTGTGCAGGTCTGGTGCAGATGTGGGATGGGAGAGGGCTGCCCAGGACACTGGTCCTGGTTGAGCAAGGCTGTGGCAGTGGTCCTGGGTCCCCTGGGCAATGCAGGTGGGTCCTAGGGCAGCTGATTTCTGGAGAGCAGGAAGGAATAGCCCAACGCAGGCACATGTAACAGAGATTTATTTCCAAAGGCGAAATTCCTACTGTTTGCATCTGTTTTCAGCTCAGGAGTCTTTGCAGGGTCCCTCCTGCACCTGGGGTCACACACCTACTCTGACCCTGGCCCAGACGCCTGGCAATACCATGAAGTGGGTTGAGCACAAGTGGGAGACCAGCATGGAGGACTGGGGTTCATCCCTGTCCCTGACTTGTGCCCACCACTCCCACAAAGTCATCTTTGGAGGGATTCCAGGAGCTAGAGGATCAGGAAACCCAAGCTCTGGGAGCTCAGAGCTGATGGGGCCACCTGTTGCTGCCCCAGCCTGTGGAGGGCCCATGTTGACAGGGCATCCTTCACACACCAGCAACTCCAGCAAGAATGTGGAACCTGACAGGGACTAGCCAGAACTAACGGCCCTGCCTGCTCTGCTCTCCCCTCCCATCGCCCTGCTGGCACCTGGCACTGACCAGGGCGGCTGCGCCAAACACCTTCTCTTGTCTTCCAGGAGCTCTATAGGAAGGACTGCAATCTAGCGGCCCAGCTGCTGCAGTGCAGCCAGACCTACGGCAGGGTCCATAAGGTGTCCGAGGTAACGTGGCCCCGCCCCACAGCCAGGCCCGCCCCGTCCCAGGACCACCCGGCTCCTTTTGGGCCACCCCACCCCGAAGCCTCTCCCCACCCTCCAAGAAGAAGCTGCCGGGTGAGCCTGAACCCTCGTCCCTCGTGCACCTGGGTCCTGGCTTCCTGATGGTGAAAGGTGCCCCCCACACTGTACTTCCCAGGGCCACCCTAACCCACTTGGGCTACACATCTGTTTCCTTCCGGGGCTGCACAATTAGAGACAGGCCCATACCAGAGATTTAAAAAAAAAAAACCAAAAACAAAAACAAACAGGCATCAAGGACAGGGCACACATTGAAAGCACACAGAGTGAGCTGGCAGCAGAGCCCAAGTTAGTCCTAGGTTGCCTGGTACATCCTGGCCAGCCTATCCCTCCCAGCCCACATGCACAAGAAATCTCCTACCCAGGCTCCTGCCCATGTCCCCTTTCCCCAGGCATGGCCAAACCTGCAACACTCACAAAACAGATCAAACAGTAGCGCCCCCACCCACCCACACATACATACACCTGCCACCAGGGCCTCCATGGAAACCTTTGGTGCCTGGCACTGGCCCCTCCAATCTTTGTTGCATCTGTGTTCCGAGTCTGTCTCATTCAGCAGTCCACAGGATGGGGCAGCAGGGGAGAGACGGGACACGACACAAGACACTGTGGGCCAGCAAGGGCAAGTCCCACCTCACGAGGCAGGACCTAGAAAGGGTGCCAGATAGTAGCCTAGTCAACTCTGCTCAGCCTAGTGGAGTAGGGTGGGTGGGTAGAGGTGATGGGGAACCTCAGGTGCTGAGGACATCCTTGTCCTTGGGTGTTAAGCTGGCTCCCACTGATGTGATGTGAGACACCTGGGGGTGGGAGCTGTCTGTTGTCTGTCTGTGTCTCTGTGTCTCTGTCTGTCGGTGATGCTGGTGTGGCCCTGGCCTCGAGCCAGGGCTGAGCTGTTTTGCTGACTATGACCTTTTTCCATTCTCCTCTCCTCCATGCCCGTTCCAGCTGCCTTCGGACTTCCAGCAGCGTGTGAGCCTGCACATGGAGAAGCATGACTGCAGCCTGCCTTCCCCACTCTGCCATTCGGCCTACGCTGACAGCGTGCCCACCTGCGTCATCGCCAAGGTGTTGGAGAAGCCGGACCCTGGCAGCCTGTCCTCGCACCTGTCGGATGCCTCTGCGCGCGACCTGGGCTACCGCGACGGAATGGAGAAGTCGGGCCCACGACCCCAGTACAAGGAAGACATCTACTGCAGCGACACGGCTCTCTACTGCCCTGATGAGCACGAGCGGCAGCATGACCGGCGTCTCGAGCGGCAGCATGACCGGCGTCCCAGCGTGGACACGCCGGTGACCGACGTGGGCTTCCTGCGTGCGCAAAATTCCACCGACAGCGCCGCAGAGGAGGAGGAAGAAGCCGAGGCGGCGGCCTTTCCCGAGGCCTACCGCCACGATGCCTTCCCGGGCTACGCGGCCTCGCTGCCCACCTCCAGCTCCTACTCCAGCTTCAGCGCCACGTCCGAGGAGAAGGAGCACGCGCAGGCCAGCACGCTGACCGCCTCGCAGCAGGCCATCTACCTGAATAGCCGCGATGAGCTCTTCAACCGCAAGCCGCCCTCTGCCACCTATGGGAGCAGCCCTCGCTTCGGCAAGGCCGCGGCCACCCTGGCCTCCCCGCTCGAGGCCCAGGTAGCCCCAGGCTTTGCTCGGACAGTGTCTCCCTACCAGGCCGAGTCCTACCGCTACTCGCCCTCCCCAGATCCCCAGCAGGCTCTTATGCCTCCAAACCTGTGGAGCCTGAGGGCCAAGCCAACCGGTAATCGGCTTGCCGGAGGAGACATTCGAGGCCATTGGCGTCCCCTGAGCGTGGAGGATGTCGGCGCCTACTCCTACCAGGCTGGCAACGCAGGCCGCGCCTCGCCGTGCAACTTCGGAGAACGTTTCTATGGCGCTGGCCGTGGCCACGGCCGCCGCGGCCCTGGTAGGAGCCCGGGCAACCATGCTGAGGGCCGTGCCAGCCCCCTCTATGCCACCTACAAGGCTGATAGTTTCTCGGAGGGCGATGACCTCTCTCAGGGTCATCTGGCTGAGCCCTGCTTTCTCCGTGCAGGTGGCGATCTGAGCCTGAGCCCTAGCCGTTCAGTTGATGCTGGCTATGCAGCCAGTGAGGGGGATGGGGATGGGGATAGGCTCGGGGTGCAGCTGTGTGGGGCTGTCAGCAGCCCTGAGCCCGAGCATGGTTCCCGGGATTCCTTGGAGCCAAGCTCCATGGAAGCCTCTCCTGAAATGCACCCTGCCAGCCGTCTCAGCCCCCAGCAGGCCTTCCCCAGGACTGGAGGCTCTGGGCTTAGCCGTAAGGACAGTCTCACTAAGGCCCAGCTCTATGGAACCCTGCTCAACTGACTGCCACCAGTAAACTGCAGTCAGGGGCCCCCACCAAACCTGCCCCATATAGAGAGTAGTCAGCCCCCACGTGCCCAAACCCTGCCAAGGAACTCTAGTTCCTCTGACCCTCTTACCAACAACCCAGTAAAACCCGAGAAAACAACCCTCTCTTTCATCGTGGTGTTCACCCCTAGCCTCTGCTACAAACTCCACCCAGAACATTTAGGCAGTGCGCCCTTCCCTGAAGTGAGCATCCCCCGTTTTGTAAGTGAAGCTATTTTCATAGGGAAAAGGATGTTTCTTCATGTGCTTGCCTCCAGTTTCTGGATGGCAGCCTTGGCAGTCCCCACATGAAGCTCCTTCATTTCCAGTGAGGGTGTGTGAGGCCTGCCCCAGGGAAGGGGAGGCTGGGGCCCTAGGGAGACCAGTCTCCACATGTGGGGAGAAGCTAGCAAGCCAGCAACAAGGGAGTGCTGATATTCCGTCCACTAAGAAGGGGAAACAGCCACTTAGGGCGCAGAAATCATCTTAAGCACCCATCTCACAGTGCAACCAACATTCTGCCCTGATCTACCCTGAGCTCGTCCCATGGCCTGGCCTGTGGGCCCAAGAGAGGCCAGAGATACCCCTAGAATAGCCGGTGCTTGGTCCTCCCCTCCCCCTCCCAATACCACCCGACTCTACCTCCGACATGAGGCTCTTCCCACCCCCACCCCAGTGAACCTGTAGTGTGTGATGCATGCCGTCTACTAGTGCTGTAGTTTGAACCCCTTAATAAAGCACAGCAGTGGAAAGAATTCAGCTTCATGGTTTTTTTTTTCTCCTTGGCGTTAACCAGTTAACCAGAAGCAGGGACCTGGTGTCCCTTGCCTGTTCCCCACCTTGCAGCCAGCCCTCCCTGGCTCAGCATCCAAGCTTGCCCTGTCAACTGGCCAGCTCAGTATTTCCGCGTCCCCTGGTGTTATCCCCAGCACTCTCTGTTCCTTCCTGCTATCTTAGATGGCCCCTTTCTGAGGCAGCCTCTTGAGGGTTGCCTTCACCTGGTGTGGCTCTCCTGGAGGCAAGGTCCACTCTTCTGTTCTGAAATGTCTTGACAGCCGCCCTGATGCTAGAGATCTCTCTCGGCTTCTCGGGAAAATGTGGAGCCTTTGTTTTGGTTACGCCCCTCTCTAGCTGGACACAGCCTTCTCTTTGACTTGGCTGTGGTTTCCGCAGGGTGTGACTGTGTGGGATTCCTCCTTAGGATTCTCAGGGTTCGTCGGTTCTGGAAAACCCCAGTTCATTCTTTAAAAATCTTCTGCCCATCCCCCCTCTCTCCCTCTTTTTTGGCAGAGCCTCCAACTCTGTCCTCTGGTCACACTGTGTGTGTCCCTCCTTTTGACTCACGCTGCAGGGGTCTGCACAGTTTACCTTGTAGCTCATGCACCCCTGTGTCCTCTCAACTGCCAAACAGAGGCACTGAGTTCCCATTCCAGCTGCTAATCACTGCCATGTCCAGGTACCGTTTGGTTGGTATGGAGGCTCTGTGCTCTCATCCAGTTTCCTGTTCCCCAGAGTTCCTTTCAAGCTCACCCCTTATTTCTGTAAAGCCAGTGGCCATTCCAAAGTCGGGGTCTGGCACTTCTACTACATAGACTCTGTGAGTCTGTCTTTGCTTCCTGTCCATGTTGCCCTCTCTCTTTGTGTGCCTGATTATCTGACACATATTCATTCAACCCTTGGAAATGCATTGTGGGGTTTTCTACAAAGCCTAGGATGGTGGCTCCTTCCTGAAGAAGAGACGGGCTTTCCATCTGCTTCCTGTCGACACTTGGGCCTTTCCTGTTGAGAACTATTTCATCCCACCCATCCCCTGCAGTTCCCAGGTGCCTCCCTGACAGGCTCAGCCCTGGAACTACTAGTTCTAGATGCTCTGTGCCTATACCATAGAGAACAGTTGCTCCTGGCAGTACTCATACACCCAGGTTGCCAGGTGAGTCCCAATAGGGGCCCCCTCATCCACAGGCCACCCTCTCTGGAGTCCACTCAGACCTGCCTTGTCTTCAGTGATGCCCATCTGTGTGCTCAACCCCTGCAAACTTTCCATGCCCCCCGCTTGAGCCCCAAGGGCAGTCAGTATGTGACTATGCTCCCATTGGTTGGCTATCACCAGAGGTAGGTCTAACTTTCCCCTTCTGCAGCCTGAGGACACTGGTCCTTTCCGGGAGGTCTTCTAGACAGTTGCCACACTCTGTATGGAGTCCAGCTGGGTTGGGAGACTATAGAGAACCATTTGGGGAGGCAGTAAAATGAGTCAAAGGTACAGGCTTCAGGGACGGGTGGTTCCAGCATGTCTTTGTGCCCTTGGAACAGAAGCTTCCTCAGTAGGACACCAGGGGTCATGGCCATGTTGTAGGGGGCTGCATGCTAGTGACACTCAGATGACAGCCACAACCTGACTCAGTGGACAAGCCAGCAGCAGATGCAGCCTGTGGAGGCCTCTCTAGACAGGGCCGCCTTCCTCCCTGGGCGCCTCTGATCTGATGTTGCAGGTTGCAGATGCAAAAGTGGGATGGGGTGAGTTCGGCCCAGGAGGGTAGGTGGAGGGAGAACCCACACTCCAGGTTCATCCTGCTCTGTGCTTTCCAAATTTAGCTTTCCTATTTTTAAATTGCAAATGGTGAACTCCCGACACCTCAGCTGGGATCAAAGTCAATCTTTCTGAATGTTCTCTGGAAGAAGACATTTGAAGAAAGAAGGGGAAGCAGGGGACACACCTGCCCTGCTGCCCAGAAGCATGGGGCACCAGCATCTACAGGGAAAAAGCAAATACTAGGGACGGCACCAGGAAACAACCACAACAGGACTCCTGGAGACCCCTCACTGGTCCCCTGAGCCTGAGTCAGAACATGGAGGATTCAGATGCTGTCTGCCTGTCCTAGTAACACCAACAGGGTGACAGTCTATAGAACTCTTTCCTCTACCAGCAGGCCCACTGTGTACCTGAGAAAGCAGAGGTTCAGAGAAGCCAAATCCCACAGCATTAGGGGGCAGGCCTAGAGTCTGATCAGGGCGCACCATGAGCAGGAGGGGGCTGGGCACTGAGGTAGACAAGGAAGCCCTCTACAACCACCTGCTAGCCCTCCTGGAAAAGCCTGATGACCAGAGCCAATCAGTGATGA
>PVIU01011910.1:0-62419 GCA_004026605.1 Ondatra zibethicus
AAAAAAAATGGAGTACAGACCTAAACAGAGAACTCTCAACAGAGGAATCTAAAATGGCTGAAAGACACTTAAGGAAATGTTCAACATTCTTAGTCATCAGAGAAATGCAAATCAAAACAACTCTGAGATTCCATCTTACACCTGTAAGAATGGCCAAGATCAAAAACACTGATGACAACTTATGCTGGAGAGGTTGTGGAGAAAAGGGAACACTTCTGCATTGCTGGTGGGAATGCAAGCTGGTACAACCCCTTTGGATGTCAGTGTGGTGATTTCTCAGAAAATTAGGAAGCAACCTTCCTCAAGATCCAGTAATACCACTTTTGGGTATATATCCAAAGGATGGATGCTCAATTGTGCCACAAGGACATGTGCTCAACTATGTTCATAGCAGCTTTGTTTGTCATAGCCAGAACCTGGAAGCAACCTAAATGTCCCTCGATTGAAGAATAGATAAAAAAAATGTGGTACATTTACATAATGGAGTACTACACAGCAGAAAAAAATAACGACAGCTTGAATTTTGCAGGAAAATGGATGGAACTAGAAAGCATTATTTTGAGTGAGGTAACCCAGACACAGAAAGACAATTATCACATGTACTCACTCATAGGTGGTTTTTAAACATAAAGCAAAGAAAACCAGCCCACAAACCACAATCCCAGAGAATTTAGACAACAATACAGACACTAAGAGAGACTTACATAGATCTAATCTACATGGGAAGTAGAAAGTATAAAAAGACAAGATCTCCTGAGTAAATTGGGAGCATAGGGACCTTGGGGGAGGGTTGAAGGAGGGAGGGGAGTGGCAGGGAGGAGAGCAGAGAAAAATGTAGAGCTCAATAAATATCATGGAAAAAATAAAATAATAAAATGCAAATGAAATATCAAAAAAATAAAAATAAAAAATTAGTTATAAAAACAAAACAAAAAACCCAAAAAAGTGTTTAACACTGATGCAGTGAAGGTAGAGAGAAACTTGGTTGAAGTGTCATGTAAATCCATTTCCTTTCTCAACTTCTGTTTCCTAATTTCTTCTGAAATACAGGGAACTAACGGCAGTGAGTTTGTGGGCCTAAGTGTCCGAGAAGAAAAATTCCCACCTTCCTCGCTTTCAGGATGTCCTGTTTGAGTTCATCCTGACGACCCCCAGAGCTTGTGTTCTAGAAAGGATTTCCAGCTTAGTATGCCACCTATGAACCCAGTTCCTTGAACATGGCTTCACTGATGGTCCTTCCTCTGTTTGTTGCTCATGACACAAGATTAAAAGGAAGAAAAGCAAGCAAGCAAACAAAACCCACCTAACCCAAGTTTGCTTTCAGGGGTCTAAATTCCTCGCTACGCCTCGCTGTGTTTGACTGGAGCCTCACAGTTATAATGCGGGCTGAAGCTGTGATTGCGAATCTGATGGTTGTCACTGTGTCCTTTCTGCTTCCTGAAGAGATGCAGACGTGTAGTTTGCCTGATAGCGTGCGCATACTCTGTTAGTCTGCTTTAAGGAAAACACATGGCTACTTCATCAGGCAAATCAGATGTGCCCAGGGTTTCTGCTGTGTTTGTGACAGTTTATTATCTTCGGCTAGACTGTGTCTGCCAGGCTACAAACACACGCAGCTGAGGGGGGCATCATTGAAAGTTACCTCCTCCTCTGCAGCCTCTCCTTTTTGGCAGTGGCATTCACTTTTATCCATTGCTCCAGCCAAAGGAAGCCATTTCTGAGGTTTCTGGGTGATGTTTTTCACCGTGGTTACTCCCCTACACACCAGGGACCATGCTCTAACTGTCAAACACAGCCATTCCCATTACACATTCTTAGGTTAGCACAACAACCATCGGGTGGCTCCATGGACACACTGGACTCATTATGGGTCTTTCCTGCCCACGACCCCAATTATTATCTGACCCCTATAATGATAATTTTTGAATCTCTGATTTTCAAGGTTAATTAGACTCTGTGCCCACTATATACTGGAAGGTTCCCACTATTTTCTATCCCTCAGGGTATAATTATTGAATTTTTGACTGCAAGGCCTTCGGAAAAGGGATAAGGGGAAATGGTGACCACACATGCTTGCCGTAGTGCCCCGGGATCTTTCTTTATGAGATCTTACCTTGCTGTAAGGCAAAGAGCACTGACTCAGGCCTACAGAGCAGGCAAGGGTGAGAAGTCTTCCTTGGCGGTGACTGCCATAAACCTCTATCATTCTTGCTGGTTTCCTCCAGCTGCAAAGTCAAGCCACAATTTGTCCCTAGGAATATTCTCTTCTGTTAGCGGCTGTGATTCTGTGTGGGGGCGGACTGCTCTGGCTGATGCCACATGTTTCTTGCTGTTACCTATGATGATAACCTTGCCTGCCTAGGTTCTGTCAAGAGAGTGCTGTCCTGTGGCCTCTGTGTCACAAGGTTCTGTCACCACTTGCGTTAGAAGTGGGGTTCCATAGCAGGGAGCATTGGTTTTTTTATCACTTGGGTAAATAGAATGCTCCCCAGATGCTCCTATGGACCACTATCACCTTGATTTCTGTCCATGGCAGTGTCTTGATCCATCTATGACAGTCCTGGTACTTCTGTGTCATGAATATGGGCCACTGCCTTCTCCAAGCTTCTATGAGTCATTAAGTGTGGCATCACCTCCAGGTCCTTGCCAGTGTTAACCCTGTGCAGCACAGCAATGTTCTGTGCCTGCGAATGCTCCTTTTCTGGCTCACTTGATAGCAACACGAGAAGGACAGGCCCCAGGATCTTCAGAGCCTACTGAGAGCATTGCCTATGTCCCACAGTTCCTTTGAAATATAATTTCCCCATTTCTCTCCTTAGCAAATCCAGAATCTTGTAAGTATCCAGACCGCAGCATGACAGCTACCAGATGCTTGGATGATGCATTTGGCCAGGAGAGAGATGCTGAGCCCTTGTTTTCATAAAGGCAGATAAATCTTGCATGGTCATGGATATCCAATCATGGTGGCCTTTTCATAGGGTGGCAAGAACCAAAGAAGGACCGGATGAGAAAGATGTGTGATGCATGGTGCCCATGCCTTGCTGCGGCCGAGTGCAGTAACGCTGTGAGTCGGGATGTAGCAGCAGGTGGTTCCTGGAGGTGCTGGAGTCTGAGCCTGTGCTTTCCTAGTCCTAAAAAGCTGGGCTTGACCACCTGTCCTCAACTGGACAATCAAAGCAAGAAAATAATGGAAAAAGTAGGAAAAGGGGTTTGCTCACTGTGGGCATGTTGGGAAGAGCCTTGAGGGGGTGATGATGCAGATGTTCTATCTACAGCTGGATATTCAGTTAACCTTAGCATTTTAAAGTTACTAGTCTCTGTGATATTTGTTACCCTCTTCAATAAGAAGCTTCTCAGCCCAAGTCTATGGCAGTAAAAGAGATACTTGGAAACAGTTTGACAATGACCATTTAACAAACAACAGCTGTAGGTTTTCCCTAGGGACCCATGGCTTTCACAATACTGAGCCCGAATTTCCTTTTTTGAACAGTCCTTGCATCTAATCTTACCTAAAAGGTGCACTGAGAATTTAAGGTTGGATTGTCTGTGCATCTTTTAAAATTTTCTCTTTTAAGCATCCATTCCCTCTTTTAAGAGCATCTCCCACATAAGTGGCCCACGATGCCCCAGGAATATCAGGGTGGAGTTTGCTGCTGGGTCCTCTTGTCCACATACAGCACTGTTGTTTGATTTGGATGTGTGCAGGGAACATATCTGTTGTGAATACAGAATACGAGAATTCACACATCCATGTGATTACGGGAAAACTCCTCTGTGAGTCCCGCAACAGGGTGGCTCACAGATGGATGTGCCCTGTCATGTCTGGAGTCATGCCTGCTACAGTGATGTCTCAGCAGATGTTACAGAGGAGCATAGGAAAGATTGTCTAATCTGTTTCCCAGGACCAGACAGAATCTGCTCTTTCAGATTTACACACACACAGTGTTCTTTGGGCCCTCCACTGACAGGCACAGTGGCCAAGGCTTGCAGGGGCAGCAGCTGTGGTTTCTTCCATTATCTTCTTCCTCCTCTTCTTGTTTTGTTTATTAAGACAGGGTCTCACTATATAGCCCTGGCTGGCTTGGAACTCACAGAGATCCACCTGCCTCTGTCTCCCGAGTGCTGGGATTGAAGGTGTGAGCTGCCGCACGCAGCCTCTGTAGCTTCTTTGCTGGAATGACGAGGACTTGCTTTGGACCTCAGTTCTGTATTGTCAAGAGGGTGGATCCTGTTGCTTTTACCCAGACAGCAGAGGTCTGATCAGGTGCTTAGTTCTACTCGTGTTTATTTTTAAGGACGTCCGCATTAGTGACAAGCAGAGAGTATGGCTTTTGTTAAATCTAACACCACAATGTTCTCCACCACTTGAGTAGCTCCTTGTCTTGTCACCAGGCAAAGGACCTACTGGCTGCTACCCACGGATCAACAAAACACTTACTGGCTGCTGTCCAGGGATCAATAAAAAACATGACAGGTGAGTTTTTGAGGGATCATTCAGAGAAAATAACACAGTTTTCAGTGCTGTCTGCTGAAAAAGTTCTTGAAGCTGGAGGGGCTAGCCCATATTCTTCTGAGATCTGGAAATGACCCCTTTGTGCAACAATACTTTTGGTGACTTCATTCCACATAGTAGCTAGCCACTGGTACTTGAGCCTTAAAAGGCTCATTAGAGTTAACTGGGCTGAGAAGGAAGGCATTTCTTACAGACTTTTGGACAGTGTTCTTAAACATGCTTGCTGCTGCTAGCTCTTTAATCCATGTGAGATCTCACACACACACACACACACACACACACACACAAAACTGTACTACTCCACCCATACCACACAGCATTGCTTCGAGTATGGGGTGGGTCATTGGATACATGTGCATCCCATTGCTAATCGGAGCATTTCTTATGGTAAAAGGAGGACCTCACATACTCAGTACAAGCTGTGTATCCCCATATGACTCTGGATAAGACTGTTCCCTAGACCAAAGCCATTACTGGGAAGGATTCACTATGAATCACTAGCAGTCAGTGAGCCAACAGCTCACAAAATAACTGTCCTGGTCCTGGCGGAATATCCAAGAGGTAGGACTGGTACACTTTGTACCCAACATCAGAGATATCAATCCCATGCTGTTGCCGTTAGATGAAAGTTGGCTCTGGTAGGGACTAATGTGCCTCAAAAAATAGGACATAAAGCACAATAATGAATCGTGCTCAACCCCAACTGAGTCATAGAGACAGTGTTGGTAGCCTCTCTGTATGGATGGCTAAGGGCCTTCAAACAGGACATCCAGAATAGGCAGGAGTGTTCAGCTCTAGCTGGGACGACTTAAACGAGCCAGAGGAGCATGTGTAGAATGCTGTTACCCTTCCCCAGTAAACCTTCCAATCTGAGGGGAACTTAAAACCCCATACATCTTCCTGTGTTTGAACATCTGCTTATGAAACCGATTTCCAAATAAATGGGATTCAGAGAAAAACTGCCCCCCTTTTCCGGGGGCGCGTGCCCTGGGGGAAGACACAGGGAGGGGCCGATTGGGAGGAGAGAAATACAAGCCCCACAGTTGCTAGGATTGGTGCCATTGTTCCTTAGCATGACCTGCTTTTTCTAGAGTACAAAGAGATCCATGTGACTCACTGCAAGGTGGTCTCTGGCCAAGTCTTATCTTGCCCCATGCCTCCTAAGTCTCTCCTCTGGATCACAGATACTCCTGGGATTAGCCTCAGAGAAACCCATTATCTAAAATGCAATTTCCAGCAAAATGAGCCATACACAGGCATTAAAGATCCTCTAGGTGAGAGCCTGTTTGCTTACCTGCAAGTTGGAACCAAATATATTATTCTAATTGTTGTTCATGCTGATGCTGTGAGAGCACACCTGTCCAGGCTGTTCTAACTTGTATGGAATGCAGCCCAAGGGCCGTCAGTACTTCTCGGTGCAACTTCTGGAAAGGGTAGGGAGAACAGACACCTACTACTCTTTGTGATGGTTTGAACATGAAATGTTCCCAGGAGGCTCATGTATGTGTTCACTTGGTCCCCAGATGAGGGCGCTGTTCTGAGAGGCTGAGGAACCTTTGGGAGTTTGGAGTCTAGCTGGAAGAAGGACATTGCTGTGGGGCAGGCATTGAGGGTTATAGCCTCCTTCACCTTTCTGATTTTATCTCTTTGCTTTCTGGTATATGGAGAAAAATAAAGCAAAACAAAACAGAACAGATAACAACACAAGCTTGAACCACCACAGAAGGAGCCCCAGCCACCCTGCCCCGTCCCCCATCAAACAGAGGAAATAAACCTTTCTTCCTACAAGGTGATCCTGTCAGGTATTTTGACTCAATGAAAAGAAAAGAAACTAATACAATAGTTTTCATAACTTATTAAATTGTAATTATATACTTTTAGATACTTTCATTTACTCCTAATTTTTGTCATTCTATTGACAGTGCTGAGATCTACACCAGGGCTTCCTAGACGCTAACGCTCCAGCCACGTCATTTTTAAAATGGCACAGAATTCCAAATTAGGTCAACCTGACTTCCTTACACATCAACATCTACAGCAAGGCTTTTATGTTGTTTGTAAGTGTTATGATTTGCTGGCCTGGCCTGTCACCTGGGTACCCTGTCCCTTTAAGAGACAAGCCCCACCCACTCCCAATCTGCCCGCCCCCTTCCACTGAGGCAAGGGGATCTCTGCTTCCTCCAGCCAGCGCTCTCCTTCCTTCTTCTGAAGAGGTAACTACTCCCCCCCTTTCCCCCACTCTTCCCCTCCCCCCCACTTCTGCCATTCCCCTTCCCTTTCCCTCCATAACCAAATAATAAAATCTGTACCCAAACTTTCTGCATGGCGTATCTGTCTCCCACCTGCCAAGAGGACTCCCGAGGCCTCAGACAGCCCAGGACAGCCCACTACTGCCCCTCGTGGGACCGATCCCTCACCACCATATCTACCAAAGAATAGCTGTAAGGGGGCTGGAGAGATGGCTCAGCGGTTAAGAGCATTGCCTGCTCTTCCAGAGGTCCTGAGTTCAATTCCCAGCAACCACATCGTGGCTCACAACCATCTGTAATGAGGTCTGGTGCCCTCTTCTGGCCTTCATCGATACACACAGACAGAATGTTGTATACATAATAAAGAAATAAATATTAAAAAAAAAAAGAATAGCAGTAAGGACAGTTGCCTGCACCAGAGACAGCACTCACGAGGCACTGCTGGGACTCGTCACTGCACTCAGATGTCTGCACATCTCCATACTGTTTCTTAGAAAGAGCTATAAGAAAATGACCTTCTGTGACGGGAAATGGGGAGGAGGGGAGCCAGGCACCGCAACTAAGGTTCTTTCCCTCGCTTTTTCTCTTTCTATCTCTCCCTCCCTCCCTTCTTTCCTTAATGCAGGGTCTTGAAAATGACAGCTAAGCCCCCTGTCACCAAGCCACACCTCCAGCCATCAGAACGACGTTTTATTGTCTTCATAGTACCTCATAGGATTGGGTTTGTTCTGTTTTCATTTTCATTTCATTCTAGGATTTTTTTTCTTCTTCCTGGTTTCTTTGTGAACCCATTTATCCACCATTAGTATGCTATTCCCTCTCCAGGAGTTTCCTGTCCTAGGGTTTCTCTTGTGGTGGATTTGTAGTCTTAGCCCAGTGTGGCCAGACAGAACACAAGACGTTATTTTAACTTTCCTGTATTTGTTAAGACTTGCTGTGACAATGGAAACAAAGGAACATTGCCAAACTCTTCTTATGAGGCTACAACTACCCTGATACCCAAACCACATATAGACATTACTAAGAAAGAGAATTATAGATCAGTCTCACTCATGAACATTGATGCAAAAATACTAAATAAAATACTGGCAAATCGAATCCAAGTACACATCAGAACCATCATCCACCATGATCAAGTCAGCTTCATCCCACAGATGCAGGGATGGTTCAACATATGAAAATCTGTCAACATTATCCACCATATAAGCAAACTGAAAAATAAAAACCACATGATCATCTCATTAGATGCCGAAAAAGCTTTCAACAAAATACAACATCCCTTCATGATAAAGGTTTTGGAGAGAGCAGGGATACAAGGAACATACCTAAACATAATTAAGGCAATATACAGCAAGCCAGCAACCAACATCAAACTAAATGGAGAGAAAAGCCCAGCAATTCCACTGAAATCAGGAAAAAGACAAGGTTGTCCACTCTCTCCATATCTATTCAATATAGTTCTTGAGGTCCTAGCTAGAGCAATAAGACAACAAAAGGAGACCAAGGGGATACAAATTGGAAAAGAAGAAGTCAAACTCTCACTGTTTGCTCATGATATGATAGTTTACATAAGTGACCCAAAAAAATTCTACCAAAGAACTTCTAGAACTCATAAACACTTTCAGCAATGTAGCAGGATAGAAGATTAACTCAAAAAAATCAGTAGCCCTCCTGTACACAGATGGTAAATGGGACAAGAAAGAAATCAGAGAAACATCACTCTTCACAGTAGCCACAAATAGCACAAAATATCTCAGAGTAACTCTAACCAAACAAGTGGAAGACTTGTATGATAAGAACTTTAAATGTCTGAAGAAAGAAACTGAAGAAGACACCAGCAAAAATGGCCAATATTAAAAATACTGATGACAACTTATGCTGAAGAGGTTGTGGGGAAAAGGGAACACTCCCGCATTGCTGGTGGGAATGCAACCTGGTACAGCCACTTTGGATGTCAGTGTGGCAATTTCTCAGAAAATCAGGAAACAACCTTCCTCAAGACCCAGTAATACCACTTTTGGGTATATATCCAAAGGATGCTCAATCGTGCCATAATGACATGTGCTCAACTATGTTCATAGCAGCATTATTTGTCATAGACAGAACCTGGAAACAACCTAAATGCCCCTCAACCAAAGAATGGGTAAGGAAAATGTGGTACATTTACACAATGGAGTACTACACAGCAGAAAAACATAACTACATCTTGAATTTTGCAGGAAAATGGATGGAGCTAGAAAACATTATTTTGAGTGCGGTAACCCAGACCCAGAAAGACAATTATCACATGTACTCACTCATAATAAGTGGCTTTTAGACATAAATCAAAGAAAACCAGCCCACAAATCACAATCCCAGAGAACCTAGTCAACAATGAGAACCCTAAGAGAGACATACTTGGATCTAATCTACATGGGAAGTAGAAAAGGCAAGATCTCCTGAATAAATTGGGAGCGTGGGGACCATGGGGGAGGACTGACGGGGAGGGGAGAAGCAGGGAGGGGAGCAGAGAAAAATGCAGAGCTCAATAAAACCAATTAAAAAAAAAGACTTGCGGTGAGTGCAAATATATGATGTATTTTGAAGAAAGTTCCATGGGATTTTGAAGTTGTAAGAAATGGGTCTGGGGTCTCAAGAAAGTGATCACACAATCCAAAGCATTTTAGCAAGGCAAAAAGATTTATTTCTTTCCAGGGGCGCACAGCCAAATCAAGCACAGGAGCCCTGTCCCTCACTCTGAGAGGTCTGAGCTTGGCCTCACATTCCTGAATTTGTCTGCATTAAAGCAACAAGCAGAGTGCAATTCCAAGCAGAAAGTGCTACCTTAAGAAGGTCTTTGGGTTCTAAGAAGTGTTGTCCCTGAAGGAATTTGTGTTTCTGCTATGTTGCTTCTTTTTTTTTTTTAAAAAAAAACTTTTTAAAACTTATTTATTTTATATGCATTAGTGTTTTTGCCTTCATATATGTCTGTGTGAGGATGTTGGATCCCGTGGAACTGGAGTCACAGATAGTTGTGAGCTACCATGTGGGTGCTGGGAATCAAACCCTGATCCTCTGGAAGAGCAGCCAGTGCTCTTAACCACTGAGCCATCTCTCCAGCCCACCATGTAGCTTCTTTAAAACACACTTTAATGGAGTTTTGTCCTAATTAAACTTTTGATAGAAAAGATACTACATTTTGTTTACATTTTTTCACAGAATCACTACTTCTTTGTGCTAGCATCAGCCTGGGCTTTATTAATGGTATCTGCTTTAGGAGACTGGGCACACCTGTGTTCGGAGCACTTCTGCTTAGCAGTTGTAATGTCCCCTGATAGGTCATTCCCTTCTTCAGTATGAAGTGACTTTTGCGTTTTCTCATTGTTTCAGCTTGAAGTCTACTTTGTAGCTATTAGAATGACGTCATCTACTTGTTTCCTAGGTCCATTTGCTCACAACACTTCCCCCATGATTCTGTGCTAAGGTTGTAGCTGTCTTCTGTGGTGAGGTGCATTTCTTGGAGGTAGTAAATAGATGCCTCCTGTATTGAGAAATTGAGACCATTAATAGTCTTATTATTGAAAGGTGTGTATGGAGTCTTTTCATTTTGTTTATTTGGAGTTGTCTTAGTTAGGGTTTCTATTACTGCAAAGAGACTCCATAACTAATAACCATGGCAAGTCTTTTTCTATTATTTTTAAAGATTTGTTTACATATTTTCTATACATGAATGCTCTGTCTTCATACACAGCAGAAGACGGCATCAGATCTCATAACAGATGGTTGTTATGAGCCACCAAGTGGTTGCCAGGAATTGAACTCAGGACCCCTGGAAGAGCAGCTAGTGTTCTTAACCATCTCTCCAGCCCCAACCATGGCAACTCTTATAAAGGAAAGCATTTAGTTGAGGTGGTGGCTTACAGTTTCAGAAGTTTAGTCCATTATCATCATGGTGGGGAGCATAGCAGTGTGCAGGGTGACATGGTGCTGGAGAAGGAGTTGCTACATGTTAATATGCAGGCAACAGGAAGTAGTCTGAGACACTGGGTGGTATCTTAAACATATATGAGACCGCCAAGCCTGTCTCCACAGTGACACACTTCCTACAACAAGAACACACCTACTTCACAAGGCCACACCTCCTAATAGACCCACTCCCTTTGTGGGCCATTTTCTTTTAAACCACTACAGTAGTGTTTTTCGCCCTCTTTCTCTCTTACTTTACTATTATTCTGGTGTGGCTTATTTTTTTCCTGTGATCTCATGATGAATATTTCTCTTCAGTTCAAAGGGATCATTCAAGTATTTCTGTAGTGCTTGTCTAAGTAAATTCCTTGGCCTATTTTTATCATGGAAAGTTTTTATTTCTCCTTCAACTATGACAAATAGCTAGTTTTTCTGGGTATTATAGTCCATGTTGGCAGTTTTTGTTTTTCAGAACTATATCTTGAAATACCTGTTCAGGCCATCCTGTCTTTTAAAGTTTTGAGTTAACAAATCTGCTACTATCTTAATGGGTCTTCTTTTATATGTGACTTGGTGTTTCTATCTTGATACTTTCAATATGGTTTCTTTGTTCTGTATATTTAGAATTTTAATTAAATTACAAGATGAGATGGTACATTCGTTTTTTGGCCTTCTCTGTTTGGTGTCTCAAATACCTGTATATTTGAATTGTCATCTCCTTTACCAACTCTAGGATATTTTTTGCTATTTTTTAAAATTTATTTCTTTATGTAATATGTGTATGTGTGTGTACCACATCACATGTGTGCAGAAGACTACAGAAATCAAAATAGGCCATTGGATTCCCTGGAATTAGTTATAGATGGTTTTGAGTCCTCATGTGGGTGCTGAGACCTGAACCCTGGTCTTTTGCAAGCATAATAAATGCTCTTAACCACTGAGCCATCTCTCTCTCTCCAGCTTCTGTAATGATTCTCTTTTTAAAATGTTTTCTATGCCTTTGGAAATACGCTGTTTGCCTTCTGCTACCCCTGTCATCAGTAGATTTGTTTTTTCATGGTGCTGCAGGTGACTTGGAATTCTCACTCACCTTCTTATTAGCTTATCATTGTCCTTGTTTGAGTGTTCCAGTTCATTTACCATGCTGAAAGGCTCCAATGTCCTGTTCTCTCTTTAATTGGTTCTTCTGGTGAGATGTTCCCCAGAGTTTTTAATTGGATTTAATGTGTTCTCTATTTCTAGTATTTCAGGTTGGATTTTTCTCAGTGCTTCTATTTCTCTGTTGAATTTCTCTTCCATCTTACATCACTTTTCTTATCTCATTTAGTTGTTTGTGTTCTCAGGCAAAAGCTATGTTCTTTGATTTCTTTGAATAAACTTATAACCTTGAATTCTCTATCTGGGATCTCATCTAATTCACTCTTGCTAAATACCATTACTATAGGAGTAGTAATTTCTGGAGGAGTTATGCTGTATTGGGTTTTGTGTGTGTCCTATGATACTGGGTTGGCATTTATGCATCTGGTTTTATTTCTTTTCTTGATTTAATTTTTAATCAGCTCATTTTTTTCAGTTGAAGTACTTACAATGTTCATGTGTTTGGATGTGGTAGAGTATACAGCTCAGAAAATAGTTCCATAGTCCAAGAACCCAGGGTTCTTGGTGCAAGCTCTGTATTACTACTTGAACAGGACATTAACTGGGAGGGTCACCACAGTTCCTTTCTATTACTACTATGTAAATGTCATACTGGCCAATTCACAACAGTGGCTCCTTTAACTTCCATAACTATTGAAGGGTAAATAACCAAGTATAGTATGGTACAGACTCAGATTTTAGCTAATGAGGTTAGGATTGGGAAGGAAATAAGGTGGGTGAGGATAAAGATAAATAAGTAAAAATATTGAGGCTAGTAAAGTAGCTAGGAAGGGAAAGTTGGCTGAGATACTGTTCAGGTCCACAGATTTTAGTTATTGTTAAAGCTACGGAAAGTTATCATTAAGAAAAGAGGAGGACAGGAGAGATGCCTCAGTGGTTAAGAGAATTGGTTGCTCTTCCAAAGGACAGGGTTCAATTCCCAGCACCCACATGGCAGCTCACACTGTCTATAACTCCAGTTCCAGGGGTCCAGCACACTCACACAGACATACATTCAGGCAAAACACTAATGCACACGAAATAAAAACAAGCCATTTAACAAATTTTTAAAAAGAAAAAGTAAAAGGAGGCTGAACATGGTATTACACACCTTTAATCCCAGTACGCGGGAGGCAGAGGCAGGTGGATCTCTGTGAGTTCTAGGCCAGCCTGTTCAACGTATCGAGTTCCAGGCCATTCAAGGATACAATATGAGATCCTGTCTCAAACAAACAAACAAACAAAAATGTAAAGAAGAGTGGAAAGGATAAGAGAAAGAAGACAAGATAACGAAACCAGGTGGGACATCTGAGACATGATTGAAGAGTACACTAAAGAATGCCTCAGAGTCAACTGGCTGGGGAAAATAGGCAGCGGTTCTGGTTTTGCTTTCTCTCCTCTAGCACACCAGGGTTGTTGGTAAGTGATGGTGGAAGCTGGAAGGGACCAGAAAGTTCCAGTTCCTGCTGAGCATCTCCAGATGCCTCTACAACATTCCATCAGCACGGGGGTGGGGGTGAGGGGGTGCTTTTCGGCCATGTATTCTTCTTGAATTGTGATCCTAATTAAGCATGCTCAGATCTATGTATCTTAAATTAAACATGCACTGGTTTGGACCCTTCCCAAAGTGCCTCCCAATATGAATATGTATAGGCCTCCCTAAAATTCCTCACCCTTTCTTTGCTTGAGGGGAGCACTATGCTCTCCTACCTGTAGGTGATAAAAAGCCTTCACGGTTGTGTCCTGGCTGTGACTTCAAGTCTTGCCCTTCAAGTTGCTCACACAGCCACAGCTGGAATGCTGCCGCTCAGCCTGCCTTCTTCATTGTTCTTCATTTTACTCAGTCCGGGACCCCAGACCGTGGGATGCTGCAAGTCTTCCTCACCCAGTTCAACTTTTCTGGAGACACCCTCAGAGACACACCCAGGGGTGTGTGATTCCATGGTAAGTCTAAATTTACGCAATCTGACAAAGAAGATTAATGATCACGCTCATTACTGATTAGGAAAGTTCATGCCTTAGGATTTCTATTGCTGTGATGAACACCATGACCAAAAATCAACTCAGGGAGAAACAGTTAACTTTATTTTACAGCTCTCAGGTCACACTCTATCACTGAGGAACATCAGGACGGGAGCCCGGAGATAGGAGCTGAAGCAGAGGCCATGGAGGATCGCTGCTTGCTGGTTTGCTTCTCATGCCTTGTTCAGCCTATCTCCTGATACAGCTCAAGACCATCTACCCAGGGGTAGCACCGTCCCCCAGGGCCAGGCCCATTCACGTCAAGCAGGATGGAGGCATTTTTCTCAACTGGATTTCCCTTTTGCCAAACAACTAAAGCAATGGGCAAGTTGACAACCAGCGTATGAAGTGAGAAGAAAAATGGGCCTAATTAAAACAAAAATCAACTGTTGTGTAACGATGTGACACCTGAGGCGGGCTTGGGGGAGACTCTGTGTTGACTCAGCATCCTGTGGGCCTGGATCTGAGGCCCCACCATAGATCCCAACCACAAGGAGAGGTGCAAGTCTTCCTTGGGAGGTGGCAGGAAAAGCAGAAGCCCACATCTGGGCTCCATCTGCGCCTCATTTTACAACTACCCAGCAGAGGGCAGTCTGAGCTCAGGCACCATTTTCCCTGGCCACTGGTTTCGCCAGCAGGGCAGATGGGCACCTAGCCCCCTCACTGCCCAATGAAGCTTGGGCATGGTGCCCATTTGCTGGCGGCAGCAGCAGCACCAGGGGTTGTTTTGAGTTCTCCCTAAGCCTGGCAGATGCCCGGCCCTGGCACTCTGCCACAGTCCCCCTTTTAGGATCCTGGACTGAAGGCTCTCGGCCTCTCATCCTAATGCAGGGCACTCACTGTTTCCATTCACAGTTCAGAATCCATTTCTCTAAGGCATAGACTCCCAGAGCCTCAGAGGTGGGAGGGGCTTTGTTGCTCTAAGTCTATAAACTGGCATTTCAAATAACTTCAAAGGGCAGGTGGGGGGCCTACATTGTGAAGCTGTCTTAGAGTAAGATAGAGGCAGCTATGTTGCATGATGGGGGTGAGGCTCGTGAAGAAACATCTCAATCCTACTGTTGTCTGAATGACAAGAAATATGGCTGCTGGTGGCGGTGGTGGTGGTGGTAGCTGGAGAAATGGATCAGTGATTAAGAGCACTGGCTGCTCTTCCAGGAGACCCAGGTATGACTCCCAGCACCCACATGGCAGCTCACAACCCACAATCATCTGTAACTCCATTCCCAGGGGGATCTGATGGCCTCTTCTGGCTTTCTGGGACACTAGGCACACTCAAGGGACATAGCTATACATACATATAGGCAAAACAAACAAATCTATAAAAATTACTTTTAAAAATTGAGGAGGATTTTAGAGGAGTTGAAGAGGAAAAGTATATGATCAAAATATATTGTATCAACAATTTTTAATTAAAGAAAGAAGGAAGGAAGGAAAGAAAAAAAGGTGGCCATGACTGAGTTGCATCACTGGTTACCAATTATATCCTTATTTAATAGAAAAGTTAAGGCCCAGAGAAAAGGAGACACTTACCCAAGGAGGGGCTCCATTCTCTCTCACAAGAGCCCGGCATGTTCAAGTCCTGGTACCTTGGGATAAAGGGTGAAAGAATATTCAGCAGAAGTAGCTGGGCATGGCTTGGACTTCTAGAGCTGTCTGACTAGTGGCCACTGATTAATCTTAGATTGCCTTATTTCCTTCCTTGGCCAAAGAACTCTTGTTTGGAGAAAGCAGCCTCTCCTAGGACACAGGACACTCCTTTTCCTTGGTGAGTCATAGGCTCCGAACCCACTGTGGACCGCTTGACTTCAAGGCAAGAATCTTCTCCACTCCTGCTTTTTCCAACCAACACCTCCGTCAGTGGCGCTCCACTCCTTTGGCCAACTCCCTGTAACTTAAATTAGCGTCCCTAGACGTGTTATATACTCCTTGAAACTGGACTGTAAGGATCCAGAGGATTGTCCATCTTCAATCCTCAAAGCTCATAAGGAAAACGTGTAGAGGCACTTTCTTAGTACGGTGTCTACTGCTGTGATGAAACACCATGACCAAAAGCAACTTGGGAAGGACAAGGCTTATTTCACTCACAGTTCTATAGAACAGTTCATCATCAAAAGCAGTGAAGGCAGGAACTCATGCAGAGCAGGAACCTGGGGGCAGAGCTGATGCAGAGGCCATGGAGGGGTGCTGCTTACTGGCTTGCTCCTCATGGCTTGTTCAGACTGCTTTCTTTTCTTCTTTTTTTTTCTTTTGGTTTTTCAAGACAGGGTTTCTCTGTGTAACAGGCCTAGCTGTCCTGGAACTAGCTCTTATAGACCAGGCTGGCCTCAAACTCACAGAGATCCAGCTACCTCTGCCTCCGGAGTGCTGGGATTAAAAGCATACTCCACCACCACCTGGCCCAGATTGCTTTCTTATAGAACCCAGGACCACCAGCCCAGGGATGGCACCACCTACAACGGGCTGGACCCTCCCTCATCAATCACTAATAAAGAAAATGCCCCACAGACTTGCCTATAGCCTGAATTTATGGAAGCATTTTCTTAATTGAGGTTTCCTCTTCTCAGATGACTTTAGCTTGTGTCAAGTTGACATAAAACTAGCCAGCACGGGCACAGAGCATGGTTTTCCTGCCACGTGTTCAGGTCCCATGGATGCTGCATGTGATGGCAGAGATCTTATAAGTGGCTTTTCAGAAGTCAGCGTGTTTTGGCATTGTGTCCACCTCCAGGAGAGTGAACAGGCCAGAGCTTGGCTGTGGATTGGATGTTTCCTTAGCCTCAGCCTCCTTCCGGGTAGCTGTGATTGTGCTATAGCTGCGCGACAGCTCACAGGACTACACCTTTAGGTCTCAGGCCTGTATCTGGAATAGAGCTAGCCCTGGGAAGAATGTCATTTCCTTGTTACTATGACTAAGTCCAGCGATGATTAACACATAACAAACCCCTTTGTCATGGGCTCTTGCTTGTCCAGCTCCTCCCAGCCAGCAGACACAGAAGGTGGCCGAGGTAGTAGCGGTGGTAGAGGTGGAGGTGGTGAGGCAGTCCTGAAAAACTAATCTTGAAGAAATTACCTCAAGAATACCTCCTAGGGGAAGAAGTAAGAGGCATGTACCTGTTTGTTCAAGGAAAAAGGACCAGAAATAGAAAGAAGACAAAGGAAGTGGAGACTAATGAGACTAGCTGCCCGCAGGGCACGGCAGAGAAAGGATGGGAAGGACAAGCGGATGAAGTGGGAACATGACTTCTCTACACAGAGCCTTTTGTTCTGATCTACATTAGGAGCCACTGCAAAATTAAAATTTAAGTGAAATAAAATTTGGAAGGAGATGAGGACCCTAAACTAAAAAAAAAAAAACACAAATAAAAAAATTTAAGAAATGTTCTTTGACTTCCAACTTATCACTTTATAATAAAAGTAATCAAACTTTTTATTATGCATGAAACAATTAATTAAAATTAATTTAATCTCTGTCATTTCCTTGAGTGATTGGTGCTGTGACTACTTTGACAAGGGCAGGCATGCGTCATGGTTGTTTAAAAGCCTTCTCAAGGTCCCACAACTGACGCCGGATTTCCCGTCAGGTTGGCGCTAGAGCTCAGTGCTGAGACCCCAGTACATACTCCTCTCTGGGGCAGGCACAGACGATGAGTTCAGTGTCCCCCAGGTTCCAGGAACCTATGAGCTCAGGGACAAACATTTAACATCATGAGGTCACACAGCAGGGGACAAATGATTCCTTTTAGTACCCATAAATACTTCAGTGCCAATAGGATTCTATGAATTTCAAGAGATCTTTTCCTGAAAGATAAGGAGTTTGAGATAATCCTTGTTGGTAGGATTCACACAGGTACAGGGAAAAAAAAAGAGGAGGGAAATCCAAACAGTTGACCTCACTGAGAGCAAGGCGGGAGCTTGGGCAGGGAATGAAGAATAGGTATTATATGTAATACAATTGTATATGTATATCCCTTATGTATACAATCAAATATGACTTTCCGGTGACCTCTTAGAGTTCCCAGGCTCATAAGAGGAAGAAGCCCACATGAGGCTGGAGTACAGCTGTTAAGTTCCTGTCTCCACTTCTTAGTCCTGTGTGATGCCCCTTTCCAATGACTGGCTCAGTGACGACCTAGGGAATGGTAGATACACAGCACTCTGTATGTTGAAAACGTGTTTTTACATAAAGGAGAGAGAATGTGCTCGCTCCTTTGGTTGGTTTCACTCTTTTCTTCCTCTCTAGAGTCAGTGCCAAGGAGAAGCAGAAGTAGGAAGACAGGCCACTCCCTGTTTGCAAAGCAGGAAATCAAAGTTCTCCATCCTGCTGTGTTTTTCTGTAGTCAACCTGTCTGTAACCCCAGGTGTGTCAGGGGAAGCGTGGGCAGGAAACCCTTCCTCCTCCTATCCCCCATCCCCTCCCCTAGCTGTGCTGGGGCTCAGCAGGGCAAACAAAAAGTGAGAAGAGAAAGAACGCTTCATAAAGCAAAGGACTAAACTGAGCCTATAAGTCAGAGGTCAACACTGGGTCTAGACAGACAGTGAGACGTAAGAAGAAAATCTAAATGTAGGGAATTCCCACCAGACCATGGGCTCACTGTGTCCTGCATCTTAATCACAATCATTATTGAGGTAAGTCTGAAAAAGCCATGGGGTGGGAACAAAGGCAACATCTGGCCTTCAAGTTGCTGTCCTCTATTGTTCCACACCCTTCTCTTTCAAACACACACACACACACACACACACACACACACACACACACACACACACACACAAACCCACACACATACCCACATCTCCAAGAAGATAAAGCCAGTATCTGCTCCCTTTTGTTCTTTTCACTCCTGTCTGTTCCCAATGCTCTTGTATCCCTCCTCAGTATCCATGCCAAGGTCCTGGCAACAGCTCCAGCCATGGGGCCTGGGGCTGTGGATGTATCCACGCTTCATCAGGAACATACTTTTTTCCTTCTTCTCACAGTAATGCCAGGACCAGCCACCAGGGCCCAAAGGTGGTGGTTTCTCCTGTGACACCCCTCAGACACTGTGGTTTTGACATCCTGTCCTGGTGGCGTATTTGTCCCCCCCACGCCACCCCTAACCAGGGCTTTCCAGGTGCAGTAGCCAAATTTTGTTTTTCTCTTTCTCCTAGCTTAAGACACAGCTCTGATAATATTTGGATAATACTGGATAATATTTGAGACATGGATATTTTCCTTTAAACCAATATTTAAAAAACTTTTTTAGCCTCCACCCACACTAAGAAATACATTTTATTTTATCAACAGTTTGCACCTACAGACAGACAGACAGACAGACACACACACACACACACATACACACACACCCGTAACACAATTTTCAGGAAAGAATACTTACAATATTGAATGCACTCTGGTATTTTCTTTATTTCATTTTTTACCAGGCTGCCTGTTATGGGTTTGGGGATGTAGCTCAGTGGTACAGTACTTGCCCAGCAAACGTGAGATCCTAGCATCAAAACTACAAAGTGCTTGTTGGGACTTGGAGGTAGAACGCTCCATCCTGAAGCACAGGGATACTCTGCCACTGCTAAACTGAGAAGAGCTTTGCACCCCAACCTGATCAGATTAGGGCTAATCTGTACAAGTGAGGGCTCTGGCCAGTTCTGCTTTGCAGACTGTGAACTTGGCCTCATTACAAGGAAGGAGCCCCCTTTGAGGGTTTACTGACAGTGGCGATGGCTTCCATGGTTCTGGATAAGAACTAGGCCCTAGTCCTGCTTTTTGTATTTTTCCCCTTTGGTACTTTATTATTTTTTTCCTTCATACCTTTAACAACCCATCCCATTCCACAGTCTGCCTGCTGCTGCAGGCTCACCTTAAGATGGCTCATCTTGCCGGGCAGTGGTGGCGCACACCTTTAATCCCAGCACTTGGGAGGCAGAGGCAGGCGGATCTCTGCGAGTTCGAGGCCAGCCTGGTCTACAGAGCTAGTTCCAGGACAGGCTCCAAAGCTGCAGAGAAACCCTGTCTCGAAAAACCAAAAAAAAAAAAAAAAAAAAAGGCTCATCTTATGTTGTGCTGTCTGTCACTCATTCTTATGTAGGTGACCATTTGCTCCCCTGACAACCCGGATGCCACCTGGCCAGGGAAACCCACCCATCAGGAATCTGTGAGTGAACAAGAGGAGGTGAACTGTGGTGCCCACAGAGTCTACAGATTCCTAGTTTTCAAGTGTTGCCGTCCTAGAGGGACCCAGTAGGCAAGAGCAGGCAGGGCAAGGTCTGTCTCAGGGTGGCAGGAGCTGCCCTGGGCTGAGGAGCAGAGACCGGAGTTAACAGTGAGTTTACAGAACTCAGTTATCCCTGCAATACTATGTTTGTACTAATAGTTTAGAAATTAAGCCGGGGGTACTGGTGGCACACACCTTTGATCCCAGTACTCAGAGGCAGAGGCAGGAGGATCTCTGTGAGTTTGAGGCCAGACTGGTTTCCAAAGTGAGTTCCAGGACAGCCAGAGCTGTTATACAGAGAAACCCTGTCTCAAAAAAACAAACCAAACCAAAAAGTTTAGAAATTGAGAAAATAAATCTAGACTTCAGAGATGGGGCACAAACAATGGGGCTCTGGAATGCAGGAGGTGACTGGACATTCAAAGAGAATAATGGCAGGTAATAGGCAGCCCCTTTGAGTTAACCCCACCCCTGTCTAGCACAGCTTCACCCTAAATAAGAGGTGAGAGGAATGCAAGAGTGGGGAGATGCTCCCACCTCCCATCCCAATAGAGCGACAGTCCAGCTGTAAAGCCTTTTAGTAACTGTCAAAAGAGCATCATAAAACATAACTAATATATAAATTATGAAATTACATTACAAAATGTTGTCATGATTCTATTTGTCTGCTGATAACAGTAGCCACACACCCTTCACAGAGAAAAAGGTAGCAGACATGGCGGGCTACATTCTAGCCTTTCGCTAGCAGGCCGGCTACCTCCAAAAGGAAAGCAGATGAGACGGCTCCAGCTAGGAACTGCAGAGTCTCACATTTGTGGGTCTCTGTCCTTTCAACCTTATCAAATACTTTCTAGAACAGCATTGTGCTGTCTGTCAAAGGGCCACTGGGCTGGAAAGATAACTCAGCAGTTAAGAGCACAACTGCTCTTCCAGAGGCCTTGTCCTCCATTCCCAGCACCCACTTGGTGGCTAACAGTTCTCTGGAACTCCAGGTCCAGATCTGACACCCTTTTCTGACCTCCTCAGACATAGCACACTTGGTGCACAGACATACATGCAGGCTAAAACACTCGTACATAGTTTTTAAAAATCTCAGAGGAAGGGGGAGGAAAGCAATTTTATTTTTTTTGAGACAGGGTCTTATGTAACCCTGGCTGGTCTTGAACTATGCTGCCCAGGATGACCTCCTGCCTCCACCTCCAGAGTGCTAGGATTACAGGCCCATCCCACTCAGCCCAGTTTATTTGGTGCTGGAGAGCGAAGCTGAGGCTCTGCATAAGCTGAGCCAGCACTCTACTATCTGAACTACATCCTCAACCCTGGCCGTCTCATCTCTACGCTGAACCTGAGGTGAGGCTGTTGTTGTTCAGGGTGCTTGCCTATCCCACTGGTGTGAAGACATGGGTTCAATGACAGGCAACACACACACAATTCTGTAAATGAAAACTAAAACAGAAGCTTAGCTACTTACCTAGTGCTGCTTTTGTTTTTGTTTTTTGAGAGCGAGAGTAATTATAATTCATCTGCAATAGACTATGCTCCTCAGAAGTCGTGTGCTGAGCCTGACTCCAAATGTGGTGGCATCAAGAGGCAGGACTTTAGGGTGGTGATTAGACCATAGGTAGGTGGAACCTCTGTGCATAGGATCAGTACTCTTTTTTTTTTTTTAGATTTATTTATTTATTATGTACACAGTGTCCAGCCTCCATGCCTACAGGCCAGAAGAGGGCACCAGATCTCATTACAGATGGTTGTGAGCCACCATGTGGTTGCTGGGAATTGAACTCAGGACCTCCGGAAGAGCAGTCAGTGCTCTTAACCTCTGAGCCATCTCTCCAGCCCGGATCAGTACTCTTATAAGAGGCTTCCAAAGAGCTTCCTCGGGCTCTGTCATGTGAACAATGCAAAAGGACGGATTTTTTTTTTTTTTGAGACAGGGTTTCTCTGTAGCTTTGGAGCCTGTCCTGGAACTCGCTGTGTAGACCAGGCTGGCCTCGAACTCACAGAGATCCGCTGGGATAAAAGGCGTGTGCCACCACCACCCGGCAAGAGGATGGATTTCTATAGACCAGAGGATGGCCTTTCGCTAGACACAAATCCGTGGGCATCCTGATCTTAGACTTCCCAGCTTCCTGTGAGCAATACATTCTGTTGCTTACAGGCCACAGGTCTATGGACTCCTGTTTCAGCGGCTTATATAGACAAAGACACTAATGTGCTCATTGTTTGCCAAACACAGAAAGTGAGGCTGGCCCACGCTCTCAAGTGCATATGATTTTCACTTTAGTCAGGTAAAGTGGGATGACCTTGACCCATGGACTATAAAGGTCCTGAGCTGAGCCTGGAATTCTCTGGCCCAGGATTCTTCCAGCTTGGGAGCAGCCAGTCTCTTCTGAGCCTTAGGTTCTCATCTTCAGAATTCAGGTAGCTTCACGGTTGTTCAAAGGAAGAACCAGGGGGAAGGCTGAGAAGCAGTAAGATTTCTGAGAAAGTTAACCTTTTTCCAATTTTATTAATGGCAGTACTCAGTGAATGATTACGGGAGAAACCACCAAGATGAAACAATTCTAAGGTTGCCTTTTGCTAAGTAACCATGCACGGCTGCTTCAGTGCACAGGAGGGTGTGGTGGTAATGACAAGCCAGGCTGGGCACAGTCGACACCCCCTCCACCCCGTGAAGCAATGGAAAATAAAGCCAACGGATAGGAGGCTCAGTCATGGAAAGCCCTGGCTAGACAAAGCCACTGGCTTGTGCCCCCTAGGCAATGGTAGAAAACAGTGGTTTAGAAGACTGCGCAGGCTGATTCCAGTGGGGTGCAGAGGCTGGGAAACAGCTGAAGGTGTCAACAGATGAGTGGCTGGCCTCGCAGGACAGTGCGGGAAGGGCGGGAGAAACCCGAGTCTAGTCTAGGTGCCATGTGTTCTTGTCTTCTCGCGCCTCCCTCCATCTGCTTCCTCCTCCTGTTGTCTTCTCTTCCACCCCCACAGCCCACATCAGCCCCGCATCCTTTACCACTTAAGTCAGCATGTTGATGGCACTTAGCAAAGGCTTAGGATGATCAAAATGTTGCCAGCAGGAGCTCCCTGGCAAACTCCGGCTGGCTGCCTTTGAGCAGGTCATGGGCAGAGGAGGGGCTGGCCCACCCTTTCTTTAGTGAGAATGTCAGCTCCCAGGAAGTCGGAGCCCTTGGCAGCACCTGACCCGAGGTGCAGCGCAGCTGGCTGGGCGAGAAGAGAAGCTGACACTTCGGGCTCGCTGAGGGCTGCTGCTTCTTCCACTCCCTGCGGAGGAAAGCAGGCCACCCTGCACCCGGCCAGACCCTGAGGGGCTGACCGATGCCTCCGGAGACCCAACCATACGGAAGGATTTCTGGAATGGCTGCAGGCACAGCACCTCACTGAGGAAGTAAAACTGGTGATTCATAGTCCAGTCTAGGTGAAAAGGGGTTGGGTCTGGTCGCCCTGGGGCCTTCCACCTTTTAATATGGATCTTCCTTGGTATCTCACTTGCTGTTCTTTTTGTCTTGCCCTGAGCTTGAATTTGCCAGTCCCTGCTAAGTTCCCTGTGCTCTGACTGCAGGGCACGAGGATGGCCACGGTCAGTATTCTGCTGGTAGAGCTAATTAAGTACATGGGAAAAGAGAGCAGATCAACCAGGCCCAATGGCGGAGTAGACACCTGTGCTTTAAAGTTAAATTTGAATATAAGGATCCCAGGGGGATGAACATGAGGATAAAGATGGGAGCTTTTCATCACGGGTTACATCACACCGAGTGGACTGATGATGATGTGATGATGGCACATGGCATGTCTATAGAATCGGGCCACCTAACACCCAAATAATAGAGGAAGAGGCAGGAGCGAGAGTGGAAGGAGCCAGTAATCTGGGTGAAACCACAGGATGTAGGTTCCTGGGATGTGGAGTTGGGAGAGTCAAAGAACAGTGGGCTTGAAACCTCAGAGTACCTAGCTGAGGGACACTGCTCTGGTTATTCCCGAGAGGGCTGCTGCTTGCGGCATTGAGACATTTGGGGGGTTACCTGGGCTGCTGCTTGCGGCATTGAGACATTTGGGGGGTTACCTCGCTACAGCTGTTGGAAGGGCTACATAGCCTGTGTTCAGGATGGTGGGAGGAGACACTGGGCTAGTGGAGTTGTGCCTGGAGGTGGTGATTTCAGCGCAGACCGATCAGGTGAGACTTTCCAATGGGACTGGGGAGAGAGATGATGAGGGCTGGCGAAGGAGACTGCCATGGACTTGGAGAGGTGGAGATCACACAGAAGTCATCAGAGACCACGTTAAAAAGTCTCGCTTGAGCGGGGAGAGATAGCTCAATGGGTAAAATGCTTCACCTTACAAATGTGAGGACCTGACTTCAATTCCCAGCACTGGTGTAAAGGGGGAGGGGGCATGATAGTATGCACTTCTAATATGAGCCTCCCTGAGGCTCAGCAGGCTACCCAGCCTCACACACACACACACACACACACACACACACACACACACACACACACACACACACTCATACAGGGAGCTCCATCAGAATTTCAGTGATAGGGTACCTAAGAAGCCTTGAGAAAGGCTTGAGTGTCTGGAGGTAGACGGTCACATGAATCATCTCAGCAGCTGGAGAGGCAGGAGGGCAGTGGGTAGGGACCACTGTCTCAGGGAACCTGCAGTAGAAAGGAGTTGCAGTCAGAGCTCGGCAACTTGGAGGTGCTTAGAGGTGAAATAGATGACAGGGAGAGAAGTCCTGTATCATGAGCCTGCTGGGGCCAAAGAAGACAATGAGGGTGAGAGGAGCTAGTGACACCCCCCCAACACACACACATACCCTGGGGTAGATGGAAATGCTAATCTTGGATTTCACAACAATCTGCAGTTCCCTCATCCCTCAGTCCTGTGTCAGATCTGCTAGCCACTGCTGGTGGAAAGTCCCCGAGGCCCTGGTCTTCATTCCTGCAGGCAGAGGGAGATGGGAGGCAGCTGGATGGACCAAGAGCAGGGAGGGTGTTCTGAGCTCAAGGTTGGGATCCTAAAGCACCAGACACTACTTCTTTCTCCTTCTGCACCTACTCCTCCCTGCCCCTCATCCCAGAGCCCAATTAGAGCTGCCAGCCACATGTCCAGAGGGCTGTAAACATCAGTGAAGTGTTCTGAGTGGTCCCTGGGTTAGATGCCCACAAGTGACAGGAAATGAAAGTGGTAACCACCAGGAGGTGAGGGCAAGAGCTGGCTTAATCCTGAGTTATTTATTGGCAGCAAGATCCTTGAGCCAGCCTTTCTGAGTTGCTAACTACAGACTTACAGTTGTTGGCAGCAAACTGTGTCTCTTCAGAGTTTGGTTACCCACGATGACCCCATAACAACCGCCATGCCAACGGCAGGCTCTGTGGAGGTGGGGATGTCAACAAGCGAGGAGGTGAAGGCGAGGATGACCTCACTGGGTAAGCAAACATACACCCCACATGGCTGGGGGAAGGAGGTACTCATCAGCTGGGCTGTGGGAGGCTGCTGGGGAGAAGACAGACTGGGAAGAGGGTGGAGGGAGGAAGAAAGAAACCTTGGTATACAGAAGCAGGGGTAGTGGAAATGGGAGAGAGACAATCTTGTTCAGAAATGACAGGTCCCAGGCTGGAAGGGGAAGGCAGAGGAAACGCTGCTTGGCTGAGGAGAAGAATCAAAAGATTTCAAAGAGCTGTGAGTTAAAAAGAGAGGCTGACACTGGAGAGGGAGATGTGGGTAGCCACATGTGATCTGAGAGGGATTGGAAAACACCCCTCAGCCTTGGCCTGGGTGTTTCCTTCTGTGTGCTGGGTGGGTGTCTGAGTTGGTACATTATTACATAGGTAATGAAAACATCATGCAACTCACAACCCAGCCAATATAGTTGCACAAGGACAGACAGAAGGACAGACACACACTTTATAGTTGACTATTATTATGCAGATAATCCAAGAAAACAATCAGGAAGACTGCAAAAAGAACCCAAGATAGTGGTAACAGACCAAAGAACAAGTTACATAAGTCCATGGTATGGTTTCATTTGGTTAAAAAACTATATATATTAGAGAAAATATAAAAATCTGTGTGTGTGTGTGTGTGTGTGTGTGTGTGTGTGTGTGTGTGTAACTGTTAATGGTGATTATTGGGGGCATTAGATAGAAAGCTGGGATTCCCAGGAGGTGCCCTTTTAACTGGGTAACCTTCTCTGTGGAGCTGTTTTTGAGACTATTATTATTTTTAATACAGAATTTGGAGCTTTTCTTGCAGTAAATAGTCTGACAGGTTTTGTCCTCTGCCCTTGGTAATGGGGACTGAATCTAGGGCTCTGTGTATGCTAGGCAAGTGCTCGGCCATTGAGCCATATTCCCAGCCCTCTTCTTAAATAAAAAAATAGCCATTATTTGTTTGTTTGTTTGTTTTTAAATGGGTGTGACTGGAACCATGTCTGGGTATATTTTCTTTTTTTAAAAATTTATTTATTTTTATTTTATGTGCATTTGTGGTTTTTGCCATGGCTGTCAGGCCCCTGGAACTGGGATTACAGACAGCTGTGAGCTGCCATGTGGGTGCTGGGAGTTGAACCTGGGTCCTCTGGAAGAGCAGTCAGTGCTCTTAACCACTAAGCCATCTCTCTAGCCCCCCAAATAACCATTATTGCTTATGTGCAAGTGATGTTGGTGTATGAAGTCAGGTGGGGGTACATCAGACCCTTTGAAGTTAGAGTTACAGATAGTTGTGAGCTGCCTGGTGTGGGTGCTGGGAATTGAACTCAGGTCCTCTTCAAGAACAATATATGCTCCTAACCTTTGAGCTATCTCTCCAGTCCCCTTAACCTTCTTTTTAATTTAAGACAGGTTCTTACGATGTTGCCCTGACTAGTCTTGAATTAGCAATCTTCTACTCTCAGCCTCTGAGTATCTGGAACTATAGACTTTGGTTAGCCCAATAGTTCCAATGAACATGTTTTGAGAACTAAATTGTCAAAGCACAAGTCTGATATATGTGGGATCCTATGGGGACAATGGAATGAAGTATTCACAGTTAGGGCCATCTTGGAAGATGACATATTCTCATATTCTTTCCCCAGCCCTGTGGGTACATACTTTGGTTTGAATTTTAATGCAATACATGCAACACATGGTAGTATCTATCTATCCATCCAGTGCCCACCAGGGCCTGTAGGACCAGAATCCTGGGTCTCACTATCCTATTTGCTAGCCATGTGACTGTGGGCACTGGGACTCTCACTATCTATAAGATAGGGGGCTTACACTTGCTCTGCATATATTACGCAGTTGTGAAGAGGAAATGGAACAATGCTGCCAAAGATATCTGGGACCCAGAGGGAGAATTCTGAAAGAATATTTAGGCTCTTGCAAATTATTGTTATTAAAAAGGCAAAGGAATTGAACAAGGTGACAGACAGTTAAGAAGTTCAATTCTCAGGGCTGGAGAGATGGCTCAGAAATTAAGAGCACTTACTATTCTTCCAGAGGTCCTGAGATCAATTCCCAGCAACCACATGGTGGCTCACAACCATCTATAACGAGATCTGGTGCCCTCTTCTGGTCTGTAGGCACACATGCAGACAGAACACTGTATACATAATAAGTAAATCTTTTTTTAAAAAGTTTAATTCTTTCAGTGGTGGGTGTCACATAATAGAATAGATAATCCTGAAATTGAGTGTATATCTCCACATATACACTTATGCATACATACATATACACACTATACATAAATGTATGTATTTTGAGACAGGGTCTTATTACATAAGCTGTCTTAAAATTTGTAGTCTTCCTACCTCCAGTTCTGGAATGCCGTGGCTACAGAGATGTACTACCAAATGCTACTGAAATGGGTATTTTCTAAGGCAATAGTTAAATTGTCTGCAAGAAAATAATCACTTTGAAAAAATAAAACTGAAGTAAATCTGAGAATAATGAATGAGCTCACCAACTACAGAATCATTTAATTTTAAAAGGTAGTAAATGTGATCTCCACAAAATCTGAATGACTGGGCAGGATAACACAGGAACAAAATCCTGGTATTGGGGAGGCAGAGGAAGGAGGGTCACAAGATCAAGGCCACTCTAGACTACTAACAAGATTATGTTTTAAAAACAAACAAATGGAGCTAGGGGCTGTAACTCAACTAGAAGAGGGCTTGCCTAGCATCCACGAAGCTCTGAGTTTGGTTCCCAACCCCTCATAATTAGGGAGGGTGGCATACACCTGTAAACTTACTCCTGAAAAGGGGGAGGCAAGAGGATGTAGAGTTCAAGGTCATCCTTGGCTACAGAGTGAGTTCAAGCCAGCCTCTGATTCACGAGACTTCATCTCAAGAACCAGCAAAAGCTATAATCTGGGCCACTCCAACCCAATCGGTATGCAAAGGAGTGCTTTCCAGATGCCAAATGGCAGTGACATGGAGAGGTGAGACAACTTGCCCAAAGGCACGGTGGGCAAGTAAGTGGTAGAGCCTCTCACTGCAGATGGTCTGACCTCAAAGCCTATGTGGGAGTACAGTTGTAGAAACTCAGGAAAACAGGACTTTTTTTTTTTTAAGATTTATTATGTATACAACATTCTGCCTCCATGTATGCCTGCAGGCCAGAGGAGGGCGCCAGATCTCATTACAGATGGTTGTGAGCCACCATGTGGTTTGCTGGGAATTGAACTCAGGACCTCTGGAAGGGCAGCCAGTGCTCTTAACCACTGAGCCATCTCTCCAGCCCCAGGAAAACTGGACTTAATATAGAGAAAAAGTGGCGGCTTTCAGTCTGACTGAAAAAGAATATGTAAACACATTGTTTCTAAACTTGCCTGTTAGCAAGAATCATTATTTTTGTCATTGTTTCCCAAATGGCCACATGCATCTGAATCACACAGGGAAACTTGTCGGGTGTTCTGGGACTAGGGCTGCTGCACAGCGGCAGAGTGCATTGTCCACACGCACAATGCCCAAGGATGAACCGCGCCATTGCTCCTTCCGCACAGATACAGTCCAGTTCTGGACAGTGGGGGTGGGGACCTGGCAAGTTCCCTTGTTGCAGATCCATGACTGCACTTTGAGGAACCCGGCAGAGGGCAGGACCTTTAGCCTCCATAACCGGAAATAGATTTCTCCAATAAAAAGGAAGAAGTAAAGCTTTGCTCATAACTTGAGTTTCCCCTGACAGCTGAAATCTATTCTCATTCTTGTTCTCTTCCCTCTTTCCTCTTTTTCCTTTACCCTTTTCCTCTGTCAAGGACCTAACTAACCAAGGACTTTCTACCACACTGGATGTGTGGACATCCCTAGCCCGTGTTTGTTGGTTTTTGTTTTTGTTTTGTTTTTTGCTACATGGTCTTGCTCTGTAGCTTAGCATAGTATTAACTAGCTAAGGAGCCCAGACTGAACTCCAGTTTGTGACTCTCTGCTTTACTTCCTGAGCGCTGGAATTATGTGTGCACCATTCTCTTCAGCCTGGAGCACCTCTTGGGCCCCCAAACACTTAGCATTAGAGACTAATAACGCTATGATAAAATCCCCCTCACCCAGCCCCAAGACAGGTATTATTTTTCTGTCCATTGAGCCCTGTGGAGCTGTTCTTAAAGAGTCTTCTTTTGGTGAAGGGATCAAAGGAATGAATGATCCCGATTCGATTGGAAGGGTTGCTAGTAAAAGGGGTTCCTTACAGTGGTGGGATGACCTAGGGGACAGGTAGTCTGGCATAATCTCTCACGTTCTGGAAAGTTTGCTGAGTGAAGCATAAATCAGGGTCTACTAGCAGCCAGAGAGTGTGGGCCAGGCCCACGAGTGGCAGGTGTAGCAGGGGGCAGGGAGGGAAGGAGTGTAGCAGGGGGCAGGGTGGGAAGGGATGTAGAATGTTGACTTTTGCGCTGCTGTTGGTTTCACAGTCCATGTTTCAAGTGCAAGGAAGGAATCTGTGTTTTGTGAGGACATAGGTTGGTCAACCTTGTGGATCGAGATCCACAGCAGGCTATCTGGTGAGTGACTGAAGAGCTAGGGGAAGCCATGCTGAGCCCAAAGCTGCCTCTCTGCTCCTGGATGACTGTGTGAATGACTCATGTCTTGCCACCCCCTCACTTTCTCAGGCTGAAACCACATGTCCTGGGGTGTGGGGACAAGGAGAAGGATCGCCATGACACAGGTTCCAGGAATCCTTTTACCTCAGTTGAAGAGCTGTGAAAACAGAGCATTGGTGAAAATGGGGGGTCCCAGTATGGGTCTCCTCGGAGACTTCTGACGTCTGAAGTCCTTCTGAAGAAGTATCTGAGAATGCTGTGTGGTCCTGAGGCTGGCTCAAAAGGAGAGCCAAGACATCTGGACCATTGCAGGATGTTAGAGAGCTGTGCTCCTTTTCCCACCGTCTGGGTCCTCTGCCACATCACACCCACGTGTGAATACGAGCCAAAGGGAAGCCAGCACATGATGAGCTGTCAGGAATAAGGTCTGGAGCGGGTAGGCCAACTCCTGTGTTGACAGTGAAATGGACCACTAGTTTCCTTGACACAACCAAATCCAGCTGTTCATGCTTTGTGCTGGCCTGAGACCTACCTCAGCTGTGCTCTTCACATCAGAGTGTGGGTGGCTGGTATTTGAAAGTTCTCTGCTTCAGGTTCTAGGTTCCCCTGAGTCTAGTGTGGACAATCATGGACACCGATTAGCCCGGTCTGTGAGATAGGAGTAGGAAGATTTGAAGCCGTCTGGAGACAGGGAGGTCAGCAGTATCCAAAGCAGATGGGGAAATGGTGGGGATTGGACTCCCTCGTCGAATCATTACTTTTCTTGATTCTATTTGGTTTTAGAAACAGGGTCTTGCTGTGTAGCCCAGGCTGGTCTAGAACTCAGGATTTTCCTGTCTCTGCATCCCAAGAGATTATTCATGGTTCTCCACCTGCCTCTCTCTCTGTCTCTTTCTGTGTGTGTGTGTGAAGGCCAGGGAAGGATATTTGCTGTCTTCCTCTGTTGCCCTCCACCTTACTATCTTAAGAAGGGTCTCCCATTTAATCAGAAGCTTACTGTTTAGTTTGACTGGCCAGAGAGCTCTAGGGATCCCCTCTCTGTCTCCTGCTCTCCCAGTGCTAGGGTTATGGTCACATGCAGCTATGCCTGGCTTTTTACACGAGTGCTGGGGACTCAAACTCAGGTCCTTATGCTTGCACTTCAAGTGCTCTTATCCACTGAGCCATCGCATCAGCTCCAAATGGGGAGTTTGCCTTGCAAGACAGGTTTCTATTCCAGGAAAACTGTAAAGGGTTTACTGCAACTCCAAGGTCATGACACAACTTCGTTCTAGAGAGAGTTAGTTTCCTGTCTTCTTACTCTAGGGAAATTGGGGCCAATCTTGGAGACAGGTCTAGAAGTATCCCTTCCTATTCCAACAGGGCTTGAGATGGCTTTAAATACAGGCTATAAATTCAAGAGTCAAATAGAAGAGAGAAATGAACATGTCAAGTGAGAAATGAACATGTCATTTGAGTTCACACCCAAATCTACTTGCCTTGCCTCTGGGCTTCCTGGCATTCTGGGGGTAGGGGGAGGTGGGGAGTACCTGAAGTTTGTTAGGGCTTTAACTGGATTTAACCAGCTTCATACTCTGTGCCTCAGTTCCTCTGTAAAATAAGATGAAAGTACTCACATAGCATTTTACATGAGATATGGGCCTGGCACAGAGGAAGCATGTAATCACACTACAGATTTTTATAATTCTCTCGTCCTCCTGGGCACAGGGAAGTGGCTGTAGAGGAGAAGGTTATCCCTTAAGGGGTACCATTGGGGAATATTATTTTAAAGTGTGTTACTTTTGTTTATGCTGTATTTGTTTAACTCTGTGAAGCTGTGATTCCTTGCCTGTCTAAAACACCTAATGATCCTAGTAAAGAGCTGAATGGCCAATAGCGAGGAAGGAGAAAGGACAGGCGGGGCTGGCAGGCAGAGAGGATAAATAGAACCAAGCAAAAGAAGCAATGAGAGAACAAGGAGAGGAGGACGTCAGGGACCAGTCACTCAGCCAGCATGGAGTAAGAAGGAAAGAAAGACACACAGAAATAAGAAAGATAAAAGCCCAGAGGGAAAAGGTAGACAAGATGAGTAAAGCTGGCATGAAACAAGTCAAGCTAATGCTGGGCATACATAACTAAGAATAAGCCTCTGTGTGTGATTTATTTGGAAGCTGGGTAGTGGGCCCCACAAAAAGTCAAAAGAGTAAAACATCCCACAACTGGGTGCCTTCTCTTCTAGGGATGGTCTCTTCCTCTGTTCCCTTCAAGTCCTATGGGTGGCCTCTGAAACCGTCATTGTTCCCAGTCTGGCTGCACAGGGAATGTGGAGTTTCCTCTCCACAACAGACTTTTTCCAGGATGTACATTCATGTATACTGAATGGTGACTGCAGATATATTTCCTGGACCGTAAGTCTCTCTGAGCTCACAATGCCCATGTGTGGTATTGTCTCCTCCTTTTGTCTGGAATTCTGTGTGTACATAGATGGGAGCCTTGTCCCACAGTGCCTTGCTTTGTGTTCTGCAGTACCATGCAGGCTGTTTTGTTCTGACCTCTGAGGGTGAAGGTAGGTGAGGGGTCTCAGACTCATGACTCAGCGGCAGGATCCTGTGGGCAGGGTGCTGAGGCTGGAGTTAGCAGTAGAGCGCTTGCCTAGCATGCAAGTCCTGCATTCCATTCCCAGCACTGCAAATCATAGATGGCTTTTTCTTTGGGTCACCAGCTCGCATGAAACAACATGGAGACTTAATAATTAAAGCTTGGCCTATAGCTTTAAGTTGTAAGTTCTACTAGCACTTGTAACTTAAATTAATCCACTTATGCAGGCATATTTCATTTGTATCTTAATAACTAAAGCTTGCCTGAAGATCAGAGAGTAAAACAGCTGCCCTGGTCAGCCTTACAGACCAGGAAGTGGTGACACACACCTTTCATCCCAGTAGCCACACTAGTTTGCCATAGAAACCGGGCGGCAGTGGTGCATACCTTTAATCCCAGCACTAGTGAGGAATAATAGTAATAATAATAACACGGGAAGAGACAGCTCTCACACACAGTCTCATTCCTTAGAATGAGGATCCTGGAGGCAGGATCACCATTTTGGACTGAGGTAGAGGTAAGAGCCAGTGGCTGACTGTTTTGCTTTTCTGACCTTCAGGTTGAATCCAAATTTCTGTCTCTAGGTTTTTATTAATCGTGCTACACATTTATATTAATCTATGTTTTGCCTCATGACTCTCTCTCTGTGCCTGTAAGTCCTGCCTAACCTCTTCTTGCCTAGCCATTGGCCATTCAGCTCTTTATTAGACCAATCAGAAGGCACCCTGGCAAAGACACATCTTCACAGTGTACAAAAAGATTATTCCACAAAGCAAATAAACAAATGCATAAATAGATAAAACTAAAGTATTATTATGGGCTGGAGAGATGGTTCAGTGGTCAAGAATTCATACCAGTTCTTGCAAAGGACCTGAATTTGATTCCTAAGATCTATATCAGGCAGCTCACAATTGCCTGTAACTTCAGTTCTAGGAGTTATTTGGTGCCTGTAGCCTCCACAGGTTCCTGCATTCAAGTGCACATACCCGTCCACATATACATATACATATTTCAAAGTAAAAATAAATATTAAAAAACAGACAACCCTGGGAGGAGTCAGAGTTCAAGCCTGGGTAGTCACATGCCATGCATCACACTGCTGCCCCTACCCCTCTGGCAGTAGCCGATTTCCTTGGCCTCTCCTGTAGCAGGAAGTTGAAAAGAACTTGGCCCTGATGGCTGGAGAAAGGAAGGTGCTGGGGGACTCTGCTCACGGCTAGCTGTTGAATAAAGAGAAAGGGGGTTTCACCTTACATCTGATCATGTACTCCTCCCAACAGTCCTGTGAAGGAGGGACCCTTCATCTTTTCTCTTTAAAGCTGAACTAGCCAGGTAAAGGATGTATTTGCCCTGGGTCACGAGACTAATAGACAGCCGAGCAAGCAGGCTGGCTTCAGACCGTGTTTAACTACTTAGCAACAGGCTTCCTAAGACCCAAGAGCATGTTTGTACCAAGGCCTCCATTCTAACATGGATCAGGTCCCCTCGGCTGACTACTTTCCCCAGCATTGAGGGAATATGAGAACCAATGCTGTTTGTGTGCTGGCTAAGGTTCCTCATGTGCTGTTCAACTTTCATTCTCATGCTGTAATAAAACACTTGACAGGAAGCAATTTAGGGAAGCAAGGGTTTCCTTTAGCTTGTAATTCCAGGGTAGAACCATCACTGTGGGGAATGTCAAGGTGACAGGAGCTTAGAGCAGCTAGTCACATTACAGCCACGTGAGTGCCTGCATGCTCAGTGCTAGGCTAGTTTTCTCCATTGTTAAACATCTGCTTTTATTTGATGTGCTTGCCTGAATGTTATGTCTGTGTACCACATGCACGACTAATGTGTACAGAGATCAAAGGAGGGTGTCAGGTGGTCTCCTGGGGCTGGAGTTATGGACAATTGTGGGCCACTGTGTGGATGTTGGGAATCAAACTGGGGTCCTCTGTAAGAACAAGTGCTCTTATGTCTGAGCCATCTCTCCAGGTCCTTCTCTACTCTTATAGAGTCCAGGGACCCAAACCAGACATGCTGAGAATTTTACATCAACTTGACCCAGGCTAGAGTTATCTGAGAGGAGGGAACCCCGATTGAGATCAGGCTGTAGGAAAGCCTGTAGAACATCTTAATTGGTGATTGAAAGGGGAGGTCCCAGTCCATTGTGGGTAGTGCCATCCCCGGGCTGGCTGACCAAGACATGAGGAGCAAGCCAGAAAGCAACACCCTCCATGCCCTCTGCATCAGCTCCTGCCTCCAGGATCCTGTCCAGTATGAGTTCCTGTCCCGGCTTCCTTCAGGGTTGAAGACTGCTGTGAAGTGGAAGCTTCCCCCAGCTTGCTTTTTGGTATGGCGTTTTGTCATGGCAATAGTCACCAGGAAAAGGTGGCACATATTTTCAAGCTTTGGTTTTCCACGCCAATTAAGACAGTCCTCTACAAACACGCCCACAGTCAACCTGATCCAGACAACCCCTCACTGACTCTCTCCCCAGGTGTGTCTAGGCTGTGTCAAATGGAATATTGAAACTAATAGCCAGCTGTGTGGTGGCACAGGGCTTTAATCCCAGCACTTTGGAGGTAGTGGCAGGGGATTCTGTGTGAGTTCAAGGCCAGATTGGTCTACAGAGTGAGTTCCAGGAGAGCCAGGGCAACACAGTGGGACCCTGCCTCAAAATAAAAACAAACAAAAAACAAGCAAGCAAACAAACAAACCAAACTAAAACAAAACTCTCCAAAAACCATCTCATGATCCTTCCCCATCCACCACCCATTTAGAAACACGCTCCTGAGACAGAGAAAATTTTCTCTGCCTGAAAATACAGTGTTACCAATCAACATAAGGACAGGTCTCAGTATACCGCAGCCTCTCCGAACCGCAGCCACTTCTTCACATGTTAAACTCTGCCTCACGAGTCTGCTCTTGTACCTAGTGGGCCTTACTCACCATGGCTGCCTCCCTCACCTCGGTTGTCTCAATTTCGAGAGGCAAAAGCACGACCATGAACAGACTGAAGCAAAACACATTGGAAACAGTGGGAAAGTCATGAGCAATTTCCTCCCAAGTAATTACTTCAAAAATTGTTTTAACTGGCAGAACACTAACAGCTTTTAACAAACCAGCCCTTGTATTCGATGTTTTATAACCTTGGAATGAAGTAAGGACGGACAGTGTTGTATTTGAAGGTGCCGGAATTACACTCCAGGGTCAGTGTCCTGGAACATGAACTTTGGTTTCCAGCTATGACCTTGGGGTCAAAAGACCTGTACGTACTACATGATTCTGATTTCTGATACCACCAGAAGATAGGTCAGAGGACACTCGGGATGTTCTGATTTACAACATCTTTGTTTCTGCTATTCCGTGCCCTACCTTTGGAGATGATAAAACAGCAGGAAGGGTTTTAAAAGGGCATTCTAAACCAGCTAGTTCTGGCTGGAATACTTAACCATCACTATACCCATCATGACTTAAATCTCTCTCAGGTAATAAAATGAAAAGCCAAATGCGCATAACTAATCTAATGCCGCATACCACGAAGGGGGACCAGGAAGCAACCTTTATTTCAAAAGGATGGGAAAACTTTCAGGGTGCGAAAGGACATCCTCCCTCACCTTTCCCTACGTTCTAAAACAGGCACATTCATGAAAAAGCAACGAGGAAATGAACATTTCCTGAAGACCTATGAATTCCAGTCACATGCTTGAATCTTAGCTCATATGGCTCTTCCTGGGTAAGAACTTGTAACCAGAATACCTGAATTAGTACTGCCTGTCGCCACAAGCCCCGATGAGCAGACAGGAAATGCATCTTTGCTGTGTTTTACACAATCCTAATCCGGTCTCCTCTCACACTGCTAGTATTTCACGTTCTTGAGCACGCGGTCTGAGAGACCTAGGGTTTGTTCAAGGTGACACACTGCAGCAATTAAGAGTCAGAATTCGAGTCCGACGCAACATCCCTCCCCGCTGCGCCACAGCCGGGGCTCTGAAACCGCAGGTCCGCCGCGGAGTAACTACCGACCCACGGCTCTCCCTCAGCGCAGTGCCACAACCGGGAACGCAAGCCTGTCCTCGTGACTCCTGAATCTTTTCGTTTTCACCCAAGTGCATGACCGCGGGAGCGAGGCGGCCACGTGAGGGCGAGGAGCCGCTCGGGTCCGGCCAAGGGCAGGTCCCAGCACACGAGCGTCGCCAGACAGCTGACCCGGGCCCGCGTGGGAGAAACTCGAAACGACCTTGGTTACGGCCTCTGAGTCCCAGCGTGGCGACCTGCGAGCCCGGGCCAGACTCCCCTACTGTCCCCCGCCCGCTACCACCCGGCGTGGCCAGCACAGACAGGATAACACGGGCGAGGCTGCGGGGAGGGGGCCGGCCAGTCCCACGTGGACCAGCTCCCCGCTGGGGGCGGAGCCTAAGGGGCGTCTAGACCAATCAGAGCCGCAGCTCAGCTCACCCGGCCAGACGCGCCCGACCAGCCTGTGGCTGCGTCACGTCGGAGGTGGGGCTTCGGGCGGGCGCGAGGCTCGGCAGGTCACGTGGGGTGCGGAGCGGGCTATAAATAGGGGCCGGCGGGGTGCTGGCTAGAGTGATGGCCGCCGGCGCGCGCGGCGCGTTTTCTTTCTGAGGCGCCCGCGGCTGCTTCCGAGTGGGTGGCGAGCCCTTTCGTGTCGTTCCCGGTGCTGCCGTCCCGGGCTGTGCGTCCGTGGCTCCAGCCGGCCTCAGCCCCGTTCTCCTGGTCTCCGATCGGCCTTCTGTTTCCTTTGGTGAGTGGCGGCGCGGCAGCCCATGCAAAGGTTCTTTCTTCTCTGGAGCGGGCCCGGGGCGAGGGAAGCTGGCGGGCGGCTGGGGAGTGCGGGCTGCGGGATCCTGCGGCGCTGCCGCCCGCCCCGCCGCACCCTTCTGCGGGCCTTTTCGGCGGTCCTCGGGCAGGCGCGCGCGCGGGAATGGCCTTTTTCCGGTCTTCCACGGAGGGCGCGCGCGGGCCGGCGGCCGGAGACTGAACTGGAAGCGTGGGGCGGGGCCCGCGGCGGGGGAGGGAGCGAGCTCATCGAGGTCGCCATGTGTTCCACCGCGCACATCCTTTCTGGGGTCAGAGGACCGAAGTAGCGGGCGGAGGGCACTGCGGAGTTGTGGGCTGCCTCCTGGCCAGGGATGCGCCGCTATTGTTATTTTCTCCCACTTCGTTCCCCTAGGATGAACTTGCGTCCTTTCTTTAATCCGCCATGGAATTCTGCTCCGTGCTTTTAGCCCTCCAGAGCCAAAGAAACCCCAGACAACAGACGCCCATACGCAGCGTATAGCAGTAACTCCCCAGCTCGGTTTCTGTGCCGTAGTTTACAGTATTTAATTTTATATAATATATACTATTTATTATAGCATTTTGATACCTCATTCCGTTTACACATCTTGAAAGCCGCGCAGTAATTAAAGAACCACTACACTAGAAAATGGCATCTACCGTGGCACCGATTACTAGTACTCTCGCCGCCGTTACCGCTTCTGCTCCAGAGGTGGATGACAAACTATGGATGCTCATCCTGGGCTTCATCATTGCGTTTGTCTTGGCATTCTCCGTGGGAGCCAATGATGTAGCAAATTCGTTTGGTACGGCTGTGGGCTCAGGTGTAGTGACTCTCAAGCAAGCCTGCATCCTAGCTAGCATTTTCGAAACTGTGGGCTCCGCCTTGCTGGGGGCCAAAGTGAGTGAAACCATCCGGAAGGGCTTGATTGATGTGGAGATGTACAACTCAACTCAAGGCTTGCTCATGGCTGGCTCCGTCAGTGCTATGTTTGGTAAGTTCTTGTTATACCTTCTGTTCTTGCCAGTGCCAGAACCAATTTGTGTCTTGGGGTGGTTCCTTTTTTTGTCCTCAACCTTTTCCGCTTATTTTCATGAGAATGCGCTGCTTACATAAGGGGGTTTTTGCCATTTGCCCCGACTAAGTTTTATTGATTTTCTTTCAGGTTCTGCTGTGTGGCAACTAGTGGCTTCGTTTTTGAAGCTCCCCATTTCTGGGACCCATTGTATTGTCGGCGCAACCATTGGTTTCTCCCTCGTGGCCCAGGGGCAAAAGGGCGTCAAGTGGTCTGAACTGATAAAAATTGGTATGTTTAAATTCTGAATGGTTTAGGTCTTATTCTTGTCATGTGTTTCTATAATACTGTGTATGGGGAGTGAGTGCGAGGTGTAAAGTAGGGGTCACAGTTAAGAGTATCAGAAACGGAATACCTAGCATTTCAGAAGCATGTTTCCTTAGTTTCATTGCTTGACACTTGACTTTGTTCTATTCCAGTGATGTCTTGGTTCGTCTCTCCACTGCTTTCTGGTATTATGTCTGGAATTTTATTCTTCCTTGTTCGTGCATTCATCCTCCGTAAGGTAACCTTTCTACTTACGACCTCTCGTGAGTCACATTCAGTCTTGTTCAGACTCCCTGGTATTCTTTCAGATGGGAGTGCTATGTAAGTATGTGGCTTTGGAAAGCTAGAAAGTTCTTTGTCCTGCACCTCCTGTATGTTGTGGCTTTCTGTGAAAGAAGCAAGTTTTTAATACCCCAGAGGGCATTCAGGAAGGAAAAACTGGGTAGTTCTATGGGCTGCCAAGAAATAGGAGAGACTGGGAGTGAAAAATGAGGGCATTTGTTGAAGGCAGCTTTGTCTGGCCTTGTACAGGTTCCTACCTTATTTAAACCACTATTACATTCAGGACGATTGGAATTGTAACCATTGAGTTCAACGTGTCACAGTATCCTGTGGCTTTTATAAGCTGCTGCTTCAATAGGTCTCTCCCATGCTGATTACTAACTACGCAGACGCTTCTAGATGAGGCCCCTATTTGTAGGGCCTCTGCTTTCTCAGAGCAGGTAAGACAGGTTGTTAGGTGGTGGGGTTTTTTTTGTTTTTTATTTTGTTTTGTTTTGTTTTGCTTTAAAATTTGAGGTAGCCATTGAATTTCCTCACTATTTGAAAAACCCTTTTTGAGAGACCTAGTGGCATTTTTTTTTTTTTATCATGGAGTCTGATCCTGACTCCACAGTAAATGTAGACAACAAGGGATTATGTTGGCACTGGACTGAATTACAGAAAGAATAAATGAGTTTCTCTCAGGAGACAGAGTTGTCCTATTTTCTAGGGTGAAAGGCTCTTAAGAGTCCTTTGTTACGTTCTTTTAGAATGTCCTAACCTGTAGAAATCTGAGGGGAGGTAGGAACCTTATCACAGTGGAAGGAGTATGTTTAGACTCTACTTCTTGATCTACTTCTGAGAGTCTCTGGGGAATGATGTATGTCTGTGTTACTTCAGTAAAAGTCCTTCCCTGACTCCTTCCCGATTCAATATGCTCACCACTATGTGTCTGGCAGAACACGTTTAGCATGTTGAGCATTAGAAATATCTCTAGCTGACAACTGGCCTGGGCTTATGGGGGCTCACAGAGACTGAACCGCCAACCAGAGAACTTGCATGGGACTGGCCTGGGCCCTCTGCACATGTTGCAGTTGTGTAGCTTGGTCTTCTTGTGGGTCTCCTAATAGTGGGAGCAGGGGTGGTCTCTGACTCTGTTGCCTGCTCTTGGGACCCTTTCTTCCTGGGTTGCCTTATTCAGCCTACATAGGAGAGAGGTGCCTAGTCTTGATACAGCTCGATTTGCCACTGACTGATATACATGGAAGGCCTGCACATTTCTGAAAGGAACAGGAGAGGGAATGGATAGAGCGAGGGACTGGGAGGAGAGGAGGGAGGGGAAACTGATTGGGCTGTGAGGAAATTAACTGATTAGTTAATAATACAAGTATTAGCAAATGAAAAAGGAAACATCTCTGGCTTGGCACAGTGTGACTGAGTAAACGGTTCATTGATGCTCCATTTCGTATTCTTTCATCCAGCAGGCAGGTAGAATTAGCACTCTGCCCATTCCCCTAACTGTAATATATGGTAATTTGATTCCCACGAGTACTTAGTAATCCAAGTTTAGTGTTCCTGTTAGAGCCATGTATCTATCATGAATAAGTAATTAGATGTTGTTTGAATTCTTTTTTTATGAAGGTTTATGCTTGCCCCTGTGATATAGAATGAAATAGATCATTCTGATTCTGATGAGCATCTTCTCTGATCTCAGAAAACTGATTGGTAGTCATTCCCTGAGTGGGGAAACATAGAGGTGCAAAGAGGGATTTCTCAGTGTCCAGAACCTCTCATTGAGGATGTATGCCAAGTATCTTTACTGTCACCATGTTACTGGGAGTTCAAGTTGGCTATGTTAACTATTCTATTTTATGGGCTCATGTAGCCCAGACTGGCCTTGAACTTCTGGTCCTCCTGCATTCACCCCCCAGGTTCTTGGATTACTGATGTGCCCCTACTCTCAGTTTAGAGAATATTTCTTATAAGAGTATGCAATGGGCATGATCAACAGTGATGGATGATGTCTAATACATTAACCAGTTAGTGTATTTCACAGTGTATTAAGACTAGTCATTCCCCACTCTATCCCAAGCTATACACCCTTTATTTTAAATTTATTGATATTTTCCACTAAGTCTGTCATGCAAGTTGACCTTGAACTCGGGGGTGGGGTGTCTGCCAAGTTCAATGCTGGCATTACAGGGGTATAGCACCTTGTCCACCTTTTGACCCCAAGGAAGAAAATACACGGTGTAGGCAGCTTGTTACCTGATGAGTCAATTACTAAATAGCTTTTGAAAATTTGGTAAGAGAGTCCCTGCCTAATGTCTACAGAATTTTCTTGAAACCCTGGGTTTGCTTCTACCTCAGGCCTTTGTCTGCCTTTAGGTGTGGCCTGCAGCTATTTAGTTATTCAGGGGTGAGTCATGGGTTCTGTAGGTTGTTTCTGATCTGGTGTCTCACTGTTAGTGTCCTCTCAAACAAGGGGAGAAGCTTAGTTAAGTGTGTTCAGCGAGGGTCTACATTGATTGGAGAAGCCATCCTTTATGTGGGGCCTTGTGCTCTTTCTTTACCGGCACTGACTTTTAAGCCACCCTTTCCCCTCCCCCAGAGTCTTAATGATTGTCAGAAACTTTGGAATCCCATTTGAGTCTTCACCTCTGTCTCATCCTTAGGATTTTCATGGAATAATTTCAAGGATAGCTTTAAATTTTTGTACTGAAGGTTTGGCTTTTCTGGTGGATCCATGTTTCATTCTTTTAAGTGTTTGACTTGGAGGTTTTCTGTGTAATTATCGGTAGCACATGCTTGTTGTAAAGGGAATGGTTTTCATTTCTGGTCACACCGGCCTTTGGTGAGTCTAAAATGTCTCACAGCTTTGCTTTGGGGTCTTTGCTTATATCCCTGCCCACCCCACCCACTAGTGGACAGTGGACAGGTGGCTTACACTTATACTCTGAGACATTCTTCTTTCAGCCTCACTCCCACACTTCATGTAAATGCCCCTCCTCCATCAGCATCCTCTTGCCTGCTTTTTTTTTTGTCCTTTGACATGTTCATCAGTATGTTACTGTATAGCAAAATATGACACTCAGTTATGTGAAAATGGGGACTTGGTCGGGTCCCTCCTCTATCTACTTCAGGGCCCTAAACAGTCTTGACAGTCACTTGACTGAATGGATAACTGTGTTCATAACTGATTTAATTTTGCACTTTAATAAAGTCTTATGTCACAGTGATACATATATGAACATATGTATGTGTATATATACGTGTGTGTATGTGTGTATGAGATGTGTATAGCCTGCACATTTATTTTTAATTTTGGAGGTAGAACATCAGAAAATGAGTATTTTAACTTGTTCTGTTTATCTCTTCAGTACAGTACATCCTGGTCCCGTGTTCAGGTTTACAGATGGACTTTGGATAATTCAGAGGAAGTGATATTTGGCATATCAATCTCATCCTTGTTATTAAGAATAGGAAGAAAAAGTTACCTATGGATAGAAGGTGACATTAATTTTCTTAGGGAGCAAATGCAGGACAAAGCTCAGTTGGCTTTGTAGAAATTAGGTAGGAGGCTGTTAGCACCATGATTCCACAGCATGCCTTGCCACAGTGTGCTCTGAAAATGGATCTACATTTACAACTTTTAAGATACTGATCTTAATGTTTTACAGGCAGATCCAGTTCCTAATGGCTTACGTGCTTTACCGGTTTTTTATGCCTGCACAATTGGAATTAACCTCTTTTCCATTATGTATACTGGAGCACCGTGTAAGTACAAATCAAGATATTTACATGTGAATTTAAGGTTATTTACAAAACTTGCATTAAATGCCCAATTTACCCCTTTTTGCTTTACAGGGCTGAAATCTCCTAGAAGGTGGCTGGCCTGCGCCCATTTCAGAAGGCTGCAGGCTAGTGTATGCTGAGTTAACCTAGATAGTTTTCAACCAAAGAGACCTGCTCAGATTCTAAATCACTACAGACCTTTCCTCTTTAGTCTTCACAGGATCCACTGATAATATGACCTTCTCCCCTCCTTTTGTCTTATCTATGCCAAAAATGGTGGAATTGATACTGGCCTCAACTACTGAAGAGTCATTAGTTAATCTGTTCTTCAATAACCTGTCATTTAGGACTGGTCATTGGGTGCTATTTTTCTCTCCCAATTGGAGCAATTTCAGTTTATAATTTATCACTTTGTGCCCCTGAATTTACTTGAATGAGAAGAGTTGAATACCTGGTCTAATTACACTTGGAAGAAGAATTTCTGCAGCTAAGGGGAAGCATTTGAGAGGATATAAAGGTTCAGGTGTCGTTTAATTTCCTAATGGGACTAAGGGAAGGAAAGAATTCACTTACGGCAGCTGAGAAATTGATAGCTTGGCCCTTATGAGTCAGAGCAGTGCAGTTCTGTATCCAGGCTCATTAGCATGCTGGTTCTTCATTGCATAAAAACCTAGACAGTTACTACACTTACTCTTCTAACTAATCCGTGGGAAGAAGAAAGATTGTGTGCTGCCCAAGGTACCCCCGGGTCCGTGTGTGTAAATAGGAAGGTAGCAAAGGGATTTTCCTTACATATACATGCTCACATCTTCACTTCTTAAAGGATTTTAATATTTGTGACCTCTTAATTGGTTCTACCTCTGACTACTGGATTGTGACCTGTTTATTATTGCTACTGAAATTATGTAGTAAGTCACTGAGCAAAACAAACAGCTAGCAGAATATTTCTAACATTTTTTTTCTTGAAATGTCAATAAAAAGTAGATTTTTATGACAGGACTGGCTTTGTTGCAAGAGCTTTGCTACTTTTGTTTTGTCCTTTATGGATCATGTATAAGGAAAACCAGTCCTTTTATTCCCTTTGGCTTGGAATGTGGACACATTTAAATTGTGATAGAGACTGATGGAACCTCATTTGTATTTTACTTTGTGTGACTAACTGCATGGTCACAATTGAAAGCAGAACTTAAAGACCGGTAGTCACCACAGACCTTCAGTTCTGAAGGATCTCAGTTTATGTCCAATTCTTAAAGGCTAGTTCTTAGTATTTTGTCTCTTACATTGCTGGGATTGGCTGTAGGGCTTTACGCAAGCTAGGCTGAGCTACAGCCCTGGCTTAAAAGGTTTTGATGGAACATTAATGTTCCCATTTTATAAGTAACTCAATATGCAGTAAGCAGAATCAAGTGAACCAAGTGCAGGCACTCAGCTGCTGCGGGAAGGACAAGCAGGCAGTGGTGCCCGGGTTTCAGTAATGTGAAGTGGTCTCAACTTTAGTGCAGACCGGCAGCCCCAGGTGCCTGTATGCCAGTGGTAAGCTGATACCAACCAGCACTGCTGATCCTGAGATCCAAGGGGAAAATGTTGGAGAACAAGTCTCTCAGTGACTTGTTAGTGAACTGCCACCTATTTAAACAGCCGGCCGTTTTCCTACAGTCAACAGCCCTGTCTTCTGTTAGCTTGATGATACTTTTGCAGACGGTTTCTCTGAAGGCTGCCTTCTCCAGTGGATGGATTAACTTCCCGTAGTTGTGTCAGCACGACACCGACGGAAGCACCTCCCTGTAAATAAGTCATGTATAAGTGTGGTATGTGGCAGTTAGAATGAGAAGCTGGGTGGAAAAAGGGGTACTCTGGTTGGTTTTATAGCTTCAGATTGTAGTGACTCTTACATCTGTGGGGCCAAGAGCATGAAGAAGCACAGTACACGCGTCCAGCAAGTGTTCAGTGGGCCTGGTTGCTGTGGGTATAAGCTGGTCATTGGGGTTTTCTCCATGGTCTGTATAGCCACTAACCTCATGAGACTCTGGAATGGCAGCAGCTGTCAAGGGCGATGGGCTAGCTTGAGGAAACCCTCCTTCCCCTCAGGAGGGTTTACACGTTGTTGCAGGGGGCTGTTGCCCTGGGGTTTTCAAGATGCACCATTTTATCTCGTAGTGCTGGGCTTTGACAAACTTCCTCTGTGGGGTACCATCCTCATCTCGGTGGGATGTGCAGTTTTCAGTGCCCTTTTCGTCTGGTTCTTTGTATGTCCCAGGATGAAGAGAAAAATTGAACGTAAGTAATACAGTTTGGTAGTGTTCTCCCTCTACCCTACCCTTCCCTTCCCCTCCTCTACCTCCCTCTCATCTATAAGAGTACACTATTTGGACAGACTGACAGCCTAGGGGTGTTAAATGGACTAAAAGTGGCCTGAGACCTAGCCACTAAGAATATGTGACTAAGGGTAGGACACAATAGCTTTGATAGGGAAAGCATTTGCCTCAGCTGTCTCTGTATACTCAGCTTAGATGTATGTGTTGCAGTGTGTTGCAATTTCCACTGCATAATGCAGACACACAGCTATGCACATAGTCCTTGTTCTAGAGCTATAACACATATAGAAGTAAACAGTTTTAGGTATAAGTAATCTCTTAGGTCAATACAGAATGTTTTTGTTGTTTCATTAAATACTGAGGGAGTTTTGATTGGTACTAGCCTTACTAGTCTTTGTTTTCTTAGTGGCTAAGATAACTTAGAAGAACCCGATTCTGTCCTTTCAGTGTGTGGATTAGTTAGTTTGCCGATTCACAGTAGTGCGGGATGCGTAGACTGCAGTGGCATTAGATGCTGCGTCATTGCAGCTGAACTGAGGAGCTGCCCAGAGCTGTGCTCGTCTGCTGTGCTGCATGCACAGTGGGGATGAGGCTTTCAGGACTCTGACCTCATTTTTTTTCTCAGCCTGGGAGGAGAGACAAATCTTACTTTAATGTTGTACTTGTGTGAGATGTCTGAGCCAGTTGGTGAACGTGCTGAGCACCAGCCTGATAGGCAGAAACACTGCCTGTCTGCCAGGCGCGGAAGTGTTTAGGTGTGACTGTTACAGCTTAGTTGTCTGTACTCTTGACCTGACAGTTAGGAGATTCCTTAGGGGTAGTCTAGCGTAGCTAGTCAACTGCCTTGAACTCCCTTTTATAACTGAGCCCTAAGAAGGGTTTTACGCTTGTAAATTATAAAAATAAAAAGAAATGAACCAGAACCCTAAAATATTTACTCCCTGGCCATTTACAGCAGTTTCTCATCCTTTCCCCCCAGTAGAGGGTGTGGTGTGTGGCTGGCCTGCTACCAAGGGAAAGATGAATTCCTGACATAATAAAGAGGGTAGAAATGTTAGCTTAAACTTTTAACTAGAATTTACTTACCTATTATTTTGAGATGAGTTTCAGGGGTGGATAGAAAGGGATGTGGAACAAAGTAGTATAGTCAAACCAAAAATTCCCTTTATTTCCTAGGAGAAATAAAGTCTAGTCCCTCTGAAAGTCCCTTAATGGAAAAGAAGAACAATTTGAAAGAAGACCATGAAGAAACAAAGATGTCTCTTGGGGATGTTGAGAACGGGAATCCCGTGTCTGAGGTGCCGTGTGCCACTGGGCCTCTCCGGGCTGTGGTGGAGGAGAGAACAGTGTCATTCAAACTTGGGGACCTGGAGGAGGCTCCAGAGCGAGAGCGGCTTCCCATGGACTTGAAGGAGGAGACCAGCATAGATGGTGCCATCAATGGTGAGTTAACTTTCCGGGGTTTCCTGATGCCGTGGTTGTGGAGAGGCTGCTATTCTGGACTGATGCACTTTGCATTGAATGTTCCATTTTTGCTCTTGGCTAGGTGCAGTGCAGTTGCCTAATGGGAACCTTGTTCAGTTCAGCCAAACTGTCAGCAACCAGATCAACTCCAGTGGCCACTATCAATATCACACCGTGCACAAAGATTCTGGCTTGTACAAAGAGCTGCTCCATAAATTACATCTGGCCAAGGTGGGGGACTGCATGGGGGACTCTGGGGACAAGCCCTTGAGGCGCAACAACAGCTACACTTCCTACACCATGGCAATATGCGGCATGCCCCTGGATTCCTTCCGTGCCAAAGAAGGTGAACAGAAGGGAGAAGAAACGGAGACATTGACATGGCCTAATGCAGATACCAAGAAGCGGATTCGAATGGACAGTTACACCAGTTACTGCAATGCTGTGTCTGACCTTCACTCTGACTCTGAGATGGACATGAATGTTAAGGCCGAGATGGGTCTGGGTGACAGAAAAGGGAGTAGTGGCTCTCTTGAAGAGTGGTATGACCAGGATAAGCCTGAAGTCTCCCTCCTCTTCCAGTTTCTGCAGATTCTTACAGCCTGCTTTGGGTCATTTGCTCATGGTGGTAATGATGTCAGGTCAGTCCACATGACTCAGTGTTGCTTACTCTATTTAAACAGTCTGCTCACCCTCCTATGTACAGTGCTCTGCCTCCTGGGGGACACTGAATAATCTAGACAGGATAAGGTGAGGTGGTGGTTAATAAAGCAAAAGGGAAGTTCATTCAGATTATAAGAATGTTTTTAGCTTTATTTTTGTTCAAGGTAAATGTCTCTCTGGATGGGAAATGAGTCTTTGGTAAATTGTGACATCAATGATGAAAAACTTAAAATTACTGACTTCCCCGAGGAGTGGACTTAAGGTTGTCAAGCCTTGTTTCTGTGGCCTGTGAACCTCACTGGGTTCTGGAGGCTTGCTTTAAGCTGCATAGAGGAGAGACGGTACTACCAGTTGCCTAATACCCTTCTGTCACCGCAGCCTTGATTTTCTTGTCATGCGTTGGGCTTCTATAGGGTGACTTGTTAAATGAGCTGAAAAGTTGGGTATAGACAGTTCAGTCCATCAGTTATTAAGAGATTGGGTCTCGACAAGAAGTGGTTCTTTCTAGAAAGTCACCACTGTTCTCATTTTCCTTCTAGCAATGCCATCGGTCCTCTGGTTGCCTTGTATCTCGTTTATGAAACGAATGATGTATCTACGAAAGTGGCAACACCAATATGGCTTCTTCTTTATGGTGGTGTTGGCATCTGCATAGGGCTGTGGGTTTGGGGAAGAAGAGTTATCCAGACAATGGGGAAGGACCTGACACCAATCACACCCTCCAGGTGAGTAGGTGGAGCCTGCCTCAGCACAGAGCTTGAGCTTCTCGAGATGCAGGCTGTGGGGTGTGTACCGGGTGTGTACCACAGTCGCTGCTGTCCTCAGAGATGCGCGCTGTGGGGTGTGTACCGCAGTCGCTGCTGTCCTCAGAGATGTGTGCTGCGGGGTGTACCGCAGTCGCTGCTGTCCCCAGCTGATCTGAACTTTTCTACTGCACTTACTGTCTGGCTAGTAAACATTTCTTTTCAGTCTGCTCAGCTCTAGTGATCACATAATTGAATTTTCTGAGAAAGATGTACTGGCATAAATATGGCTTTGATTCAGGAGCTAAAACCTTACATTTTCTTCAGAATAAAAGTCCGAACTCTTTGTTGTTGTTTACTTTTTGAGACAGCTCTCTCTGTAGTTTGACTGGCCTGGAATTTACTATGTAGACCAAAATGACCTTGAACTCAGAAATTCATCTTTGCTTTCTGCATGTGAAGATTAAAAGGCATATGCCACCATGCTTGGCATGTCCCAGCTTTTTAAATAATGAAATTCCAGAAGTACTTAATCCTCAGGTGTTAGGTTTCAAGGGTTAGAGGAGAAATGTCAGGTTTTGTTGCTATGTAGATTAGATTACTTGGTAGTGTTAGCTTTTCAGAAAACCTAAAATGTTGACAAGCATCTTTTTGTGTCAACAGTGGTTTCAGTATTGAACTGGCATCTGCCCTCACTGTGGTCATCGCATCAAACATTGGCCTTCCCATCAGCACAACACACTGTAAAGTAAGTGGGATGGAATGAACCCCTCAAATTGTCCTTGCCCTGGTCATATGCGTGGCTTTACTTCTTTTCTTTGATTTGGAAAGTTTTGTGCAGTTGAAGTCTTAACTGACAAGCTTAGCTAGGGCCTTGTGGGTAAAAGCTGACGTTCTGCAGTTCATCTGCTCGCAATCATTTCCATTCTCTCGGTGGAGCTGTGATTCCTGGCCAATTAGTTTGTGTGTTGAGCTTCCTTTTTACTTAACACCTCTGTGTTCTTCCATTGGGAAGCCAGTCTGTAGTGTGAGTGTGTGCTAACAAAATGGTCATCTATTCTGAATGGGTTCCTGTCTCTTGGAGTAGTAAATATGATGGTTTAACAAGTTTGTGAGACTTGTCGTAAGGGCAGTCTTTTGGTGAAAGCATATATCCAGGGCCTCTCAGGCCTGTAGTGCTAAGAAACTAATTGAACTTTTAAGAAGTTTTTGGTGACCATAACATAATTATATGACCAAGAAAAACTGACTCTGTTTGAAGAACTGAAGCTGGTCCAGCCTGGGGCTGCCATGCACTCTTTCTGCTAGGGTGTTTGTTGGGTCACATACCTACACTCTCTAGAACAATTGTTAGGAAATCAGAACTTTAATTTACAAAGGGCAGAGAAAAGGAGTCTTATGTTTTAGGACATTTAGCACAGATTTGATAGCTGAATATTTATATTGCCTTTGTCTTGCCACGGATAATTAGATAACTTGTCTGGTCTGTGTGTCTCCTAGGTGGGCTCTGTTGTGTCTGTCGGCTGGCTCCGATCCAAGAAGGCTGTTGACTGGAGACTGTTTCGCAACATTTTTATGGCCTGGTTTGTCACGGTCCCCATTTCTGGGGTTATCAGTGCTGCTATCATGGCAATATTCAAATACATGATCCTGAAAGTGTGAAGCTGGGGTCAGAATTTGTGTCAGCATCTGGGACCACCACAGACATTCCTGTCCCTAGAAGAGTGCTCACGGTGTTGCCTAACACAGACAGGGTTTGGGAGCCATGGGAGGGAAGTGTAATTTACACTATAATTGCTTTGTGCTAAATATGACTTGTCTCAAAATTAGCTATGTAAAATAGCCTGGTTTCCATCAGTTCATCCTAAGGTCCCTTTTCTTCTGGGCTATGAATTCCTGTACATATTTCTCTACTTTTTGTATCAGGCATCAATTCCATTATATTTTAATGTTGTCTGTAAGATAACTTATGTGGGTTCTTTTTAAACAGCCAGGCAGAGCCATTTAATGGCACGTATTCTGCTTTGTTGGCCTCACCAGCTTCTTCCCCAACATGCGCAGGGATTTAACAAACATGTAACTGAAGCTTCCCTCGTAGTCTCTCATAGAAATAGTCACGGCACTCTGCCCCCCTGTCGGTCATAGCAGGTTCTGTTGACATATGAGGGAACTTATTAGAGGGCCAAGAAACTTTGGCACAGTAAAAATAAAAGTTTATAGGAACTTCTTTGCAAGCAACTCATGAACATGTTGCTAAGAAGTATGAAGACAAAGCCTCCTGGCAGTCATGATTCTTCCTTTTGAGATTTTTGGCAGTGTGGGATGGGTGAATGAAGTGGGATGTGAACTCTGGGCAAATTCAATGGGACAGCCTTCCATGTTCATCTGTCTACCTCTAACTGAATAAAAAGCCTACAGTTTTTAGAAAATTTATTCTTGTGGTTTTTGTTTCAATTGAGTCTTCAGAGTCCTGATCATTCAACATTATGACCTTCCTAGGAGGGTGAGTGCACCTCCCCGAATGAGGGTGCCATCCAAGTTCAAGCTCCTTGCTCTTCATTTTCTGTGATCCCCAGAATGATGCTGCTCCATGTAGCAGTTTGGTGTGTGGCAGTTGTGCGGCCCAGGCCTCAGGCAGGTCTGCATATAGATTAGCTTTGCGGTGACAGAAGCTGAAATGAAGGTGTATGTGATTCAGCTTCACCTAAGAGTTCTTACTTGTAGGCCTGAAGATAGAGCTCAGGTAGAGTACTCGCCTGCCACACACAGGCCCCAGGTTTAATCTTTGGCACTGCTGAGAAAAAAGTTTGGGGTTCTTCAACCTTGCTATCGTGGGTTTTGCTCTTCATCAGAACAATTAATGAAAAATATATTTCTTTGTAAACTAAGTTGATGGTGTCTAGCCTGAAAATTACTGGACATTTAGTTTTATAGAATATTTTAATAAAATCCATGACTAAGCCAGGAGAAGGCTATGCCCAAGAGGTAGTCCACTGGGTAGGCTATCTGCCTTTCTATCTTGTCAGTTTCCCTGGAGAATTCTCAGTAAATATGTTCCCACTCGCCATCAGGCACTGAGCTGTTGATACTTAGTCCTCGTGAACGTTGTGGCAGGTCTTACCCTTAATTTGGAACACTTCAGTGCTTGGTGGGTTGGCAGAGAGTGGACGTGAGCTTGAGGCTCGGGCTGGCAGTGTGATGGAGTACAACGGGGAGGACTGCCCCGTTCCCTCAGAAGATTCCCAGTAGTGCTAGCTCTTGCTTTTTGTTTCATTCCAAGTTAATTATATTTATTTTTTAAAATCCTACTATTTTTTCTTTCTCTCCCCTCCATCCCTCCCTTTCATCTGCCCACTCTAGAGAATCTGAAGCCTCTGGCCTCCTTACATAATTAAAAATAATAAGATTAACTAACCTGGCATTCATAAAGAAAAAAAAACAATTTTTCCCCCTCTAAACTTTTTAGGCGGACACGAGAGTCAGAAGGGCTGAGAGCTGGGCCTGGCCTGTATGCTTGATTGTTCTCTGGCACGAAAGCCCAAGGCCTTCCACACTGTGAACACATAGAGCACAGTGCCATCCCCAGCTCTCCTTCTAGCATAGCATACTCAGACCAAGCAGGAGGAGGAGCCCCTAGAGAAGGGAAGTGACAGGAGTTTGTATCTTCTCTATTAATGGCTACCATAGGCAGGGACACGTGCTAGTAAGAACCCTGGCCTATTTGGGGATATAGATGTTACCTTTTCTTAAAAATTAAAGTCATGTCTATATTAGAGTCAGTAGTAAGGTTTTTAGTAAAAGACAGGTCCATTGCTTCCATTTACTTTTCCTGAGGAAACTACTTCTAAGTTGTCTTGTTTGTTTTGGTATTTACTGCTGCATAAACATGTTAAAAGTTACCCTTTTCTTTTTTTGGCCAGTTGTATTGAGAGAAATCTGGTTGTCAGCCCTAGTGGTTCTCAACTGGGGTGATTTTCTTCCCGTCTCCACATGTGAAAATATAGACATGTTTGACTGTTAAAGTTAGTAGATGCTACGGACCAGAATGTTGCCGTGAACATTCTACAGCTCTGCTGAGGTTGAAGAAACCAAATGTAGGGGAATTCTAGTTGAGCTGTTGGGGACCCCAAAGGAAAACTCAGAAGGGTGAAAGTCCAACTGCCCCGAGTTCTGGGCTCAGTGAGGAGAGTGGGCACACACAGTCTAACCTCCCTCTTCAGCCTAAGCAGCCTTTGCTTTGTTTGGCTGATTATGGATTCCGGTTGCTGTGGTTTAGGCAAACACTGGTCAACAACCTGGTTTACACGTCAGTCACTGATGTGTGAGTCATTGCGTAAAGTGCAAATTTCGGCGCTGGCTCTTGAGTCTACAAATCACATTTAGAAAATAGCAGCTATTCATGATCAGTGGTCCAGCTCTGCTTCCAAAGTCTGCTGATGACTGGGTTTGTGTACCTGTTACTGCACTCACAGGTGACAAAGTTGTATTTCCTCCTTCCTGAAGTAGAAACACTAGGTCAGTTTCCACTGCTACTGGACTGTGCTCCAGGCTTGTTTGGGACTTGAATGGACATTGTTTTTACTATTAGACACAACTTATCAGTCCAGCCTTACTTACAGACACAGCATTACTTCATTTTTTTTTTTTCCAAGACAGGGTTTCTCTGTTTATCAGACTAGCCTCGAATTCACAGAGATCCACCTGCCTCTGCCTCCTGAGTGCTGGGATTAAAGGCATGCACTAACCAACACCTGGCATTATTTCAACTCTTAAAGCCTCTCTTAGACAGCCCTTTGCTGTTGCATCTAGAGATCCTGCAAATTGTTTAGCTGAAGTTGGGAGTATGTTAAAAGTACCATGGCAGAAATGAACGAGAACATTCGTTGTGGTACTGCATAACCTCAGGAGTCAAATCTCGCATGATTAGATGGGAAGGTGAAGAGGCGGAGACTGTGGAGGGATTATTCTTGTTTGATCATGGGCAGGCAAGAAGGCTTAGCATGGTAAGGTATTTACCAGGTAAGCCTGTAGACCCTAGTTTGGTACTCAGGGCTCACATAAAAGTGAATGGAGAAAGCCAATTCCACAAAATTGTCCTCTGACCGCCACATGCACCCATATACACGCCTCTCTCTCTCTCTCTCTCTCCCCTTCCCTCCCTCCCTCTCTCTCTCTCTCTCTCTCTCACACACACACACACACACACACACACACACACAGTAATGAATAAAACATATTAAAAATCTTTTTAAGGAGTTAAAAAAGCTGGCAAGATGGCTTGTCAGATAAGAGCATCTGTGGCCAATCCTGATGATCTGAGTTTGACACCCTGATGCCTGGTACCCACGTGATAGAAGAAGAGAGCCAATTTCCATAAGTCATGCTGAGTCCTCCACACATGCACCATGGCATCTGTGTATCTTATCCCCATGAAATTAGTCAATATTAAATTAAAAACATTGGATATACTGGCGTGTGCTTGTAATTCTAGTGCTGAGGGGCAGAGACAGGTAGATCTGAGGGTCTTTTTTTGAGGGTTTTGCTGGCAGCCAGTCTAAAATAATAGTTCAGGGTTCAGTGAGGACCTGTCTCAAAAATGTAAGTCAGAGAGCAATAAAGGAAGAGACTGAAGGTGAACCTCAACATGCGCACACACAGGTGAGCAACCCCCCCCCGCACATACATATACCACACACACATGCACAATTAGGTGTGGGAAAGAATGAGACAGTCTCACCGCAGTCCGCTTCTCACTGCCCACAGGAACACGCCATCAAAAGCTTGCACACCTTTCAAAGAACTTTGTCCATGCTCATATATATTAACATGCTCAGTCATGGAGTCTTTCTGAAAAAGGAAGCTCTTTTTAAAAATATGTATTCTTTAGCCGGGCAGTGGTGGCACACACCTTTAATCCCAGCACTCGGGAGGCAGAGGCAGGCGGATCTCTGTGAGTTTGAGGCCAGCCTGGTCTACAAGAGCTAGTTCCAGGACAGGCTCCAAAAGCTACAGAGAAACCTTGTCTCGAAAAACCAAAAAAAAAAAAGTATTCTTTGACAACTTCATTCATGTTTATAATGTGTTTGGACACATTTGCGTATACCCCCTTTCCTTCTCCTCTCCCCCTCCTACCCAGTCTGTATTCCCTCTTTACAACAAACCCTCCTCCTATTTTCACGTCTTCTTTAAAAAAAAAAGCCCACTGATTTTTTTTTTTCCGAGACAGGGTTTCTCTATGTAACATCTCTGGATGTCCTGGAACTCACTTTGTAGACCAGGCAGGCCTCAAACTCACAGAGATTCACCTGCCTCCCAAGTGCTGGGATTAAAGGATCTCTCGAGCCATGGGCTCTTGGGAAGGTTTACAGTACCAGGCCTTAATTCTCCCTCCTGTAAAGTGGTCCTCGAGCAGAAAGTGGTTGGTGACAAATTCCCATAATCTTCATCCCACTGTCGCACCAGTAGGCACATCTTGCCTGGCGGGTTAGTATTGTCACATCCAGGATCCAACTGTGGAAGACGACTGATGACTTTGCCAGTGGCCTGCGTAGCACCTTCTGACACTATGAAAGCAGCCAGGAAGAAGGACATTTCCAGGTCAGTTCCAGCTTGATGTCCTATAGCCGAAGTATGTGGTGTCCTCAGCAATAGCTGGGTTCTAGAGGGCAGCCAAGGGCAATGACAGTAGTTTGTACTTCTCAGAGACCTCTGTGATCTCTACGGCCAACAACTCCTAGGGAGGTATCCTGAGCATGGCTCTGGATTTTTGCTTAATAATCCATGACTGGCTTGTGGGAGTAGCATTATTCATCATCCATGCATGGTGTCTCCATTCAACCTCCTTTTAAAAAAAATTATACCTAGCCAGCGTCTTGGCGAGGTCAGGGACCTTAGAAGAAGATCTACTACACCTACTTTGCCAGATCAGCGTAATTCCCTATTCCATTCTAAATCTTGCCCCATACCCACAGAACTGTAGCTATCATCCCTCATCAAAGGAGCCATTTTTTACAGAAAATAGCAACCATAACAAAAACCACAACTGGGCACATGCAGAGGTCAATAGATTGTGAGGCTTGCAGCCCTGATGAATAATACATGTACATTACAGCTCCTGCGTCTGCGGCTCAGGAAACATTCCAGAAGAGGAGGCAGAAAGATGGTAAGAGCCAAAATTCTAGGAAGTCTGCTGTGACATAGTCTTCCCTAGAAGTGGCTGCATACACAAGACCAGAACAATGGAAATATCAATGGCTATGTTAAGGAGGAAAGGGGAAAACTTCACAGGGTCCCACCCTTAGACAAAGAACTCTAGGCAACTATTGCTGCTGGGAGAAAGAGGATTAGACTCTCCCAGGTATGAGGTCCCATTATTGGTTGTCTTATCCAGAGTGATTAGCCCTGAAATCATATACACACAAACACAGAAATGGACTCAGCAGGTTGCATTTATATATTTCTGTATGCACAAACACCCACACATTCAGGGAAAAAAAGAGGCAATCAACTTGAGAGTTGGGGGGTATAGGAGGAGTTGGAGAGAGGGGGACGTGATGAAACGGTTCCAATTAAAATATTATTTTAAGGCGAGGAGGTGGTGGCACACACCTTTAATCCCAGCACTTGGGAGGCAGAAGCAGGCAGATCTCTGCATTCCAAGTCAACCTGTTCTACAGAGCAAGTTCCAGGACAGCCAGGGCTACACAGAAAAATCTTTTTTTGAACCAAAATAATAATAATGATATATTTTAAAACTATATTTTAAAAGAGCATACAAAGTACTGGGTTTGCATAAGGCTTCCCAAACATCCTTAGTTTTAGTTAACTCGCCCCCAAACGCCTCCTGTCCTCCCACCCCATCCCTGAGCTGTTTATTCTCGGTAAGCCCCCTTGGCGTCTAGAAGTCAGATGGCTTCATTCCTAGACTGAATGTCAATCTCAAATCACCGATAAGCCTCCTATCGTAATAGATGAACACTGCGCAATCTTGCCAGTGCTTATTTGCAAGGGGCCTTAAGTGTTGCAAGCTGGGTCACACTGGGCCAAGACGGCCTTTCAGTCTTTATTACCTGCTTGGCAGCAAATGAAAGCATTTGCCCTCCTCTGCCTCCCTCCTTCACCTTCAGGCAGTATAAAGCTGCTTGCGGAGCAAAGGTAGCACGTCAAAACTCGCTCAGTAAGTGCTCTGATGTGCCCTGTAAAACCTCATGGTACAGAGGGCCTGCTCCACTGATCCCTTCTTCTTCTGTAATATATGATGTTTGCACACATCTTAATTACCTACGCTCTCCCTTTGCTTTCACTAAAATCGGGTTTAAGGCTCTAACTTTCTTGATAAGGTCAGCGAATTCATTCCCCACAGCATGAAATAGTTTCTATTGCTCATCTGCCCCAATCTTCGCCTAGACTAAGAAAGCTAAATTCTGTTGTTTCTTGTTTTCTTTTTGATTGATTTTGTGCATGTGTACGCTTGCGCACGCACGCATATATGGAAGTCAGAGACCCGTAAGTGTTCACTTCTATTGCCCCCAACTTACTTTTTCAGGGTCTCTCAGAACCTGAAGTTTGTTGTTTCTGTGAGGCTGGATGGCCAGCAAGCTCCAGGGAATTTGCCTGTGTCTGCCTCCCAGTGGCTGGTGTCACAGACATGCACTGCCATGCTTGGCTTGTACATGGATGCTGGGGGTTTTGAACTCAGGTCCTCCTGCTGGTGCAGCAGGTTCTTTGCCCACTGAGCCATCTGGTTGTCATCTCCTCAACTTTTACTGTTTCCTCTGACAGATGATAAAATTCAGAGGGTTGAGAAGGGTCAGGGGGCTGGACATCAGTGGAGAAGGTGAAGATGCTACTCCCAAGCCTGCTTTTGTGATGGAGTGTACTTGAGGACTAAGATGAAACCCAGGCTGCTCACCAGCAGTTCTTGCCCTGAAGGCTGGGCTGTTGTGATAGCCGGGAAGGATGCTGGTGGGGTTGGTCTCTGCTGAGCACACTGTGGTGCTGTGCAGAGGCTTCTCTTAAAAAAAGAGAAAGACGGTTCTCTGCTGGGCAACGGTAGCAGGTCTCCCTGCCTGGGATGTTATTGCTGAAGACCTAGATAGCAGGTCTCCACTTCCAGTCTTTCTATTTCTGGAAGCAAATGTTCTCTAATTGCAGGTTGGAGCTGAATGCTTCACAGTGTTTCCCACTGTGCTAATTGGAAAAATATAATTTTCAACTCACTGTGTCCTGCTTTGCACAATAACGGCTGGCAGCTGGATCCCCGGTTCAGTTCCTCAAGTGAACTAGTACTTTGTAGTTTAGTGTGAAGGACAATGGACCCTTGGGGGGTTCCCGGAGGTAGCCCAGACTGTGTGAAGAACCACTGGAGAATGTTCTCCAGCCTGAAAACATGTACCCATCGACTTCTGGCTTGTTCTAACAGCCTCTATTAAATTTAATTTCAATTAAAATGTTTGGGGAGCCAGCTCCTGGGAATATTAATCGATATGTCCCATTAGCTTAACAGTCCTTTGCTGGGTCTCACATGTGCTTTATTGAGCCTGAGCAAAGGCAATTTTCTTTTACCTGACATCATGGCTCCTGGCAAGCTCTCCATTGGCCTAGGTGTGTTCAGCCTCACCAACCTTCTGAGAATACACTGGCACGGGAGCAGAGACTGGCAAAGCAGCACTTGTGCTTAGAGTCTGGCTTCTCCTTTAGATGGGTCTAGCTCTTCCCACAGAGAATCGCCACTGATCACAGAGGAAGGCTTTGCACTCCGAGCTTCCTGTGGGAGCAGAGATCTCACTGCCAGCGGGCTGCCTCGCCTGTGCAGCGGGAGGCTGGAAAGCACAGGCTTTGGGACCTGGCCTGTCTGGGCTCAGGTGCACAGCTCTCTCTACTCCTTCCAGCTGGGTGGCCTGGGAGGCTGAGGTTGGCAATGACGATAACACTGACGCCCCAGGATTTTCATGAGGATTAAATAAAATAATGCACGTGATCTGTGCGATGCCTGACCTCAGCCCTCTGACATGCTTAGTAACTGATGCTGTTCTCGAAACAATCTTTTCCTTTTCTTTATTTTTTTTTAATTATTCGGGCCTTTTTAGTCCATCTGGAAAATACAAATATTCACAAGATCCTGTACAACCTTAGGGACACCAGCCCTGGCCCTGCCCTCAGTGCATGCCATCCTCAACCCCCACCCTCAGCCCAGCCTCCTGCCCCAGAACCCCAGGCTCCCTGCTCTGCTCTAAGTCATTTCTCCAAAGCAGGAATGAGTCCTTGATAGTTGCAGCATCTTATAAGTGGATGTCAAACACTCCGTCCTCCACTGCCTGCACCTCCTCTTCTCGGATCTCTGGTGGCCGGGAGCTGTGCCTGCCTGGGTGAGGCAGGGAGAAGCTAAAGGCCCGATGGTTCTCTGGACCTAGAACCTTAACCCCCTCCAACATGGTTTCCTCCTGTATCGCAGATTCTGGGCATCTACAAGCAGGGCCTCAAATGCAGAAGTTGTGGTGTGAACTGCCACAAACAGTGCAAAGACCGCCTGTCCATGGAGTGTTGCCACAGGGCCCAGAGTGTGAGCCTGGAGGGCTCAGCACCTTCTCCCTCACCCGAAACAGTCTTTTTTTGCAGCCCCCTTCCTATTTTCCTCTTCCTCCTCCCTAAGTTTTGCTGTGTAGCTCAGGCTGACCTGTGGCATCCCTGGGTCTCACTCAGTTTCCCAACTACTGAGATTACAAGCTTGTGTCACTCCGCCTGGACTTCGCCACTTTCCTGACAAGGTCTCCTTGGGCCCGCTTCTCCACGCATCTTATCTCGAGTGTGTAACGTGATGAGCAGTTTTTCTGAACTTGGGTGACTTCATCTGAAGTCCGAGCTAAGAGTGTGTGACCTTGTATTGCTTCAGTTTAGGCTGAGCTGTGAATGACATGAAACCTCTCTTCCCACTGCAAAAAATTCCCAGTCTGTCGTAACAGCTCTAGGGTAATCAGGGTGCAAAGACAGGCTCTTTCTGTCTCATTCTGTCTTCAGCATGTGGTTGCCATCTCCAGAGCCAAAAGTCAGCAGTTGGTAGAGGCAAATTTGGTTGCACCACTGAGTCCTGATGGGCAGGAACTAGTCAGGTGTATGTGTATTGCAGAGAGTGGATGCACATCCCACTCCTGGTACCAGTTTGCCTCAGGATCCAGTCAGGAAACAGAAATCATGTTTTTTTTGTTTTTTGTTTTTGTTTTTGCTTTTCCACCTTATTCATTGAAGCGGCTTCTCTCAGTTCAAAACAAAGCTTGTCATTTTTGTCTAGTTTTGTTAGCCAGCTCGCTCCAGGGATCCCCTATCTTCACCTTGGTGTGCTGGAATCACAGGTGGGCTTCTATACTTACCTGACATTCTCTTGGGTGTGGGGGATTTGAACTCTGGTCCCTTCCATTGCATAGGGACACTTCACTTGCTGTGTCGCTCCACCCCTGACCCCCTAATAGTTTTTTCCACAGAGAATCTAGTCTTTGAATTTCAGTTATTAAGTAGCTGTAAAGTGCTGACTGGGTACCCGAGACAGCAAGGAGGACTCCAGGTATCAGCAAAAAGAAGGCAGGAGGGGGAAAGGAGGGGATGGAGTTACCAACAGGGGAACCTTTTGCCGAAGAGTTGTATGGGTGAGTTTTGTGGACGGGGCCCAAAAACAGAGTGCTGGTGCTGGTGAGGGCAGGCCCTGTGAGGACCAGCCGGTTCTGTGACAGCCAAAGGGGAACTGAGCAGCGAGAAGAAACTGATGAGTGAAGAATTGCAAGGTTACCTTTTTGGAAAAGGAAACAGACAGAGAAGTTCCACTTCCTTTCTTCAGTGTCTTCAAAGTCCTCTAGGGACAGAGCAAACCCACGGCCACTGGCAAACTTTCCTGAAGAATTCCCAAAACCTCAGAGGAGCGAGGAAGGGGGGGTAGCGGGGTCAGGGGGGAAGCTGGGCTTGAAGTTGAGCTGCCATGACTCCCCAGGCCACTCAGGTGGTACCTGCTGGCACTCCCCTTTCCAGTGTCTTTCTCCCAGGAATGGTGCATTTCCTGAGGGTTGATACTCGGGCATCATCATGTGACTGTCCTGTCCCAGCACTATCTGCGGGCAGATCGCGCATGGATTACTAATCCCTAAGGAGGCTTCTCAATTGGGTTCCTATTTTTCTCATTCACTGTAAAGAATAGCTGCCTCGCCTCGCTCACACTCTGCCCTGAGATGTGGTTTTCTTGTCCGGAGGATTTGGAGTTCTACTAAGGATCATGGGGAGAGCAGATACACAGGTGTCAACCCCTGGGGTTCTCTGTAACACTCCTAAGCCTGCATAGTCTCTTCACGGTGTCTGAATCCTTGATTAACCTGAGTCGTATAAACTTCAAGCAATAAGAAAGAATGATAACTTGAGCTCACAGTTAGCATCCTTTATTTAGGGCCTTCATTCTCCTGGAAGGACAGAATGGTCCAGTGATTCTCAGCCCAGTCTTTGCATTGGACCCACCTTGACCTTGGACATAGATCTCTTCCAGGAATCCTGTGATTCCACGTAGGTAAAGCCTGGGTGTCAAGATGTTTAAATCTCTAGTGGAAACTCAACATTCTTGCAGGGCTAAGAATCCTGAAAACAAGCAGCTTGGAGCATACCAGGACTTCTGGTTAGAGTCCATTGGTTATGATTGGGTAAACGGAACCAGGAATGTACTTTAGTATGACTTGCTTTCAAGCCAGTACTTTCAAAACCCCATCTACTGCTAGTGTGTGACCACTGGCATAGTTACAGATTTGATTTACCACCTTCAGAAAGGGGCACTGTTCTTAACATTTATTGCAGCTCCCTTGGTTCAAATCCAGGTAATTGGCCTTAAGCACTTTTCATGACCCCAATTTCAAGCCCGTTTGAGCTATGTGGAAGTGGGAGCACAGTTCCCTATCTTAAGGATGGAGTGGGGAATTCAGGAAATACAAGGGATAAGTAGGTGCTGTTATCCCCTGGGCCTTGTGCTACATACCGAAGATGGGTGCGGTGGCTCACGCCTGTGATCCCGGAACCCAGGAGATGACCCAGGAGGACTGTTGTGAGTTCCTGGGCTAGCATGGCTGCAGAATGAGACCCTGCCTCAAGAAAACAAAACCTAACAGAGCAAAACAAAAACCCCAAAGGCAAACTACCAACTTGTTGTCAAGTGTTTCATCCATAAAAAGGTATAAAGAGCCGGGCAGTGGTGGTACACGCCTTTAATCCCAGCACTCGGGAGGCAGAGGCAGGAGGATCTCTGTGAGTTCGAGGCCAGCCTGGTCTACAAGATCTAGTTCCAGGACAGGTTCCAAAGCTACAGAGAAACCCTGTCTCGAAAAAAAAAAAAAAAGTATAAAGAATAGATAAGTCAGGCTTGGGTCTAACTAAGTCATGAAGCGCATGCTTAGAAAGTAGGAAGCTTAGGTCAGCCTCCAGCACCCAGATGCAAAACCTGACCAAGTAATAACAGAGAAATTAAATAAATTAGTGAGCACATTTGATCCCCACGCTAGAAACATTTATTTTACCATTTTCGTAAGACTGTGTTTACAATTTGCTACTCAACATTTTATCCAGATCTGCATGGAGTTGCAAAGTGCAATGAAATCTTTGCGTGAGAGGAACAAACAAAAATGCCACCAAACACTCGGCAGCGTTTCAGCTGAGGGATTTGTGTTCTTTTTCAAAGTTGCATAGTTAAAAACATTAAAAGTTATGGGGCCACTAAGATACCCCGGTGGCTGAGGGAGCTTGACTGGAGTTTGAACCCTGAGCTCAAGTAAACAAGTAAACAAGGAAGGTGAGAGACGAGTCCATGTAGTTGTCCTCTATTTTTCACACGTGTGCTATGACATGTACACACACACACACGCACTAATAATAAACAATTTTTAGAAGTTACACAGTTGTAAGATGATAAAACGATGAACACTTCCCAGCTTGAGAGTTCAGGACTTGGCTGTTTCTTCTGTTTTTAACTACATGCAAGTACATATCCCTAAAAATGTACAACTTCCTTTTGCATGCTTTTAGGCCATAACTAAATGATCTTATACTTTATATAGTCTTATACACATTATTTCCTTTTTACTTGACATGACAGTGAGAACATCCCTGTTAATATGTGTAGCTCTGGCCACTAGTGACCAATTTGTTATCTGCTCTCATTAACATTTGGTGATTTCAAATTTTGAGCAATTCAAAAGAGTTCTTCTGGTTTGAGGACGTAGATAGTTGGCAGAACATTTGCCTAGCATGTGGAAGGCCCTAGGTTCAATTGAAGAAGAAGATGAAGAAGAAGAAGAAGAAGAAGAAGAAGAAGAAGAAGAAGAAGAAGAAGAAGAAGAAGAAGA
>PVIU01011911.1:0-62379 GCA_004026605.1 Ondatra zibethicus
CAAATTGTCAAGTTATAGAGAATAAGATACTGAAGAATGTTCAGCCCTGAATGGGATGTTTGTATCTAGAACAAAAAGTTCAGTGATCATGGTCAAAGAGGGGAAAAAAGATAGTGGCAGCCATTGATGATGAACTATTAAGAAAACACTGCTTACAGAAAAAGCAAAGCATTTGCACATACAAACTCACAAAAGCTGAAGCAGAATACACAAGACATGCACAGCCTCAGTATAGACAAAATTCTAGAATTCATAGGGGAGGGAGAATAAAATCTCACCTTTACATAAGGAGCAACTGGCAGCTGATAGGTACTTGGAAAGGGAGGTCCAGTTTTCTTTGCACATGTTGCTCATGGTGAGTAGACCATTCTATAGGAAGACCATACCTCTAGGAGTATAAGAACCATAAACCAACACTTACTCAACTAAAATATAAAATAAGACACAAAGTTGAGCATGTGTGGAAGGCAGAATGGACTGGCAAGTGTGAGAGAATGGAAGAGAGTAACTATGAACATAATGCGTTGTACAAAATTCTTAGTGAACTAATAGAAAAATGAAAAAATACATGTCTTTGAGTTAATATTGTCTGCTAAGTCATGCACATAGGAGAAATGCCAGTGTTCTACATTGTCTTTGCAGATGGCTTTGGAAACAATTTTTTGCTTTTCCATGATATTAGGTTTCCACTATCAAATATTTACCATACTTTAATGAATATCTCTGCTTTAAAATGCCTATCGACATTTGTATGTAGCTACATGCAAATGTAGACATATACATTTCTTCTATCTGATTAGAAGTATGAAATAGTCTAAAAAATTACAATTTTATTCAGTTAATATAGTATGCATAAAACTGTCTTTTTATTATCAAATTGTTTTTCTCCAAATGCATGTATATATTGTTTTTAGGCATTCAAGCATTTCTTATGCATTAGAATGTTTCAAACCATAATTTTCACTCTTATTGGATGTGTCTTATCATTTTTCCCTAATACCTAGTTTAATATTCAGTGAAGTAGCTTTGGTTATTGGAAAAAATGTCTAATATTTAGCAAACAGTTAATATAAAAATTTTACCTAAGTATGAAGACAGTACTTTCCACATACATAAGTGTATTTTACGAAACTTTTAAAATATAAAAGTTGATTTCTACATTAATTGTTTATGGGATGGTGTAATTATATTACTATTCCAACAAAAACTTATGTGTTTATAAATGTAAGAGTTGTTCAATGTCAATGAAGCCACAATCTGTCTTCTGTTGTAATGTGTGAACTTATTTTTTAGAATGATTCATTGTATTCAAATCTTTCCTCTTTTTATAGTGTTTTCTGTTCTCTAATATAGTTCTTTCTAATTCATTTTAAATATAAAGTCTCAATTGAGTTTGCCTTATTGAAACAAATTTTATATAATATTATTTAACTATCAGTTTTTAAGGGAATTGACTTTCAAACTCAACTGTATAAACAACTATTTCATCTGTGTTTTTAATCATTTGGTGACTATGATGTGGTAAATACTATTTGTATGTTAATGATATAAAAACATTTTACTGTAAAATTGTTGTTACTTATTCAGAAACAAAAAAAAAAGGATTTTGAGGGCTGGCGAGATGGCTCAGTGGTTAAAAGCACTGACTGCTCTTCCAGAGGTCCTGAGTTAAATTTCCAGCAACCACATGGTGGCTCACAGCCATCTGTAATGAGATCTGGTGCCCCCTTCTGGTGTGCAGGTGTACATGGAAGGAATGTTGTATACATAATAAATAAATAAATCTTTAAAAAAAGATATTGAGAAATATAAAGGATGAGGAGAAGAAAAATGAAAATCCATGGACATGTATATGGGTATTTTTATACCAACCTCTAAGTTTAATGAAGACTGAAGCAGTGTCAAGTTCTTAATTCCTGTGTTTCTGGCATTTAGCATTATTTTATTTCCTGATAATATATAATAATTGTGTTAAATAAAAATGTTGAAATCATACCTAATTTACAGCCTGTTCTTCTGAAGGAGCTACTTTGGAAAAAATCAGAAAAACATAATTGTTGCCATTTTACAGTGGGTTTTCAATAAAGATCCATTAATGATTAGAAGGTGATTCTTAGACTAGGAATGAACATAATTATCTTAGTTAGGGTTTCTATGGCTGTGATGAAACATTCTGACCAAAAAGCAAGTTGGAGAGTAAAGTGTTTATTTGGGTTACACTTCCAAATTGCTCTTCATTTGTGATAAAAGTCAGGTCAGGTATGCAAGCACGGTAGGATCCTGGAGGCAGGAGATGTTGCAGCATCCATGGAGGGGTGATGCTTGCTGTCTTGTTTTCCCTGCCTTGGTCAGTCTGCTTTATTTTAGAACTCAGAACCATTAGTTCAGGGATAGCACTACCTGCAATGGGCTGGACCATCTTCCCTTGATCGCTAATAGAGAAAATGCCCTACACCTAGATCTCATGGGAGCAGTTCCTCAATAGTGATTCTTTTTTCCTGATTTCTCAAGCTTATGTCAAATTGACACACAAAACTAGCCATCACAATAATATTTGCCTTTAGATATATTTATTTTCTTCCTTTTCTCATATCTCTAAACAAAAAGACCTAAATGTTAACCTTGTTCCAGGAAAAACAAGTAGATTAAAAGCATACAAAATTATTTTATTTTCTTTGATGCCTATGATGACCAACACCATGGTTCTTTCAAATATTTGTACATGGAACATAAGCACATTATTTTAAACTCAAATGTAATTTCAGAAAATTAAATGTGGTTCCACCTGAAAAAAAATCATATACTTCTTCTAATGATGTATAGATTCTTATAGGTCATGGCTGTCAATTCTTATTGAAGGACAGAATAATGTATTAACCATGTTTTTTTCCTAATGCAAAGTAGCTAACACATTTAAATATTTTAATTGAACTAGAATTATCACTTCCTTCCTTCCCTTTTTCCTTCCAACCCCTCCTAGCTACCCTCAAACACCAACCAAGTCTTTCCAGTAATAACCTCTTTTGCTTTGGTTACATTTGATATATATGTTTGTGTCTGTGTGTAGGATATATATATATCCTCCTAACTCCCTATTTTTTTGTGTATATATTCTTTCAAAATGACCGCTTTCCATTGGACAACCCATAAGAGATTTCACGCTCTGAAAAGCTAATTTTTGATTTGCCAGCTGGGAATAGTTGCCTGTAGTTTATTTTCTAGGAGTAGGACTCTATGAAATGCTTCCCATTCCACATTAATTTGTCTATTAATATGACTATTTTCTGATCTTGTTTATTCATGTATTTCTAGTACAGAATGGCTCACAGCAGACTTCCTAGTATTCTGACTCTTAGAGTCTTTCTATCACCACCTCTGTGATATTACCTGAATCAAAGATGCCAAAGTTGTAAAGTAGATGTATCTGTTGTGTTTGGGATTCCCACAAGATGTTTATTTCTGCATTATCTCCAATTGTGGTTATGTATAATAGTCCTTATTTTCTATAAAGAAAAGCTTCTTTGATGAAGGGTGAGAGCTATATTTTTCTGTGCAGTGATTATATTTAGAGTGCAGAAAGAATTATTCAAAGTGGTAGTAGTAGATTCTTTCCTAAGGATTAGGACCTCATTAGTTCCAGGATGATGTCTAGGTTTATACCTGGCATGAATTTCTGCCTCTTATTTGTCACGTATGTGTTTGGGCCACTCCTCTCACCTTAATGCATATCTTAGCATGGGGGTAATTTTTGTGATTCATGGTATTGTTTCTGCATCAGATTGTTTAATGTTTCCCCTAACCTGGGTAGTTTGCAAATCATTTTATGCTACTGTGGTAGCTAGACTGCAAGAATAAAATTTTCAGGTCAAATCCTACTTGAATCACCAAAGTTGTGTGTTTTAAGGTGTGGAGTTTTCGCCAATTGGGGCCCAGCAGCAACCCTAAAGGGGAAACCAAGGGCTACCTCACTAACCTATATTGATTTCAGAGTCACATGGACTACCTGAGCAGTACTTAAATGGGAAGATTCTCATATCTGTTACTAGGATTTGCATTAATCTATGATTCATGTTTGAAGCATTAACAGCCAAGTAACTTACTTTGCTTTAAATATGTCTACATGTATGTATACATTTAGAGAAAAGGACTAAGGAAGACATACTTCAACCTCATTAAGTCTAAATGCATCAAGAATAAAATCAACATCACCCTAAATGGAGAAACTCAATGGAAACAAATTAAATCTGTAATGATAGTGATAAAATCACAATCTGGAGCAATAAGAAAAGAAAAGGAAATAAAAAGGTATACAAAAAAGAAAAGAAGTAAATTATCTCTATTATCAGGTGTTATGATAATATACATAAGCAATCCTAAGATTTCCACCAGATAACTCTCATAAACAAAAATTTCAGCAAAATGTCAGAAATACAAAAATCAGTTTACAAAATGAGTAGCCTTTCTATTTATCTCCATGAAACACAGTGGAAAAGTCTCTCTCTCAGTCTTTCTCTCTCTCTCTCTCTCTCTCTCTCTCTCTCTCTCTCTTTCTCTCTCTCTCTCGTGCTCGCGCTCTCGCTCTCTTTTTCACACACACATTTATAATAGCATTAAAAATATAGAATGTCTTGGGATAACATAAAAAAAGGAGATAAAAAACCTGCAATGAAAACTTCAAATCTCTGAAGAGATGAAAAAAAGAGAGTAGAAAAAAAATCCTAAAATTCATATGGGACAAGAAAAGAATACCAATCATGGAATAAACCTCGAACAAAAAGTATACTGTAAAAATTACTATTCCTGATTTCATAATGAATTATACAGCTATAATTAATAAAACAATATCGTAGTGGTAGAAAAAGAAACATATAGAGCAATGGGACAAAATAAAAGACCCAAACTTGATTACTTATAATTGCAGTACTAGTTAATACATGACAAAAGCCAAAAATATACACTGTAAAAAGACAGCATCTTCAAAACATAGTGCTGGGAAAACTAGATGTCAGTAAACAGAAGGATGAAATTCGATCAATCTTTATCATTCAGTATAAAAACTAAATCTATACAGATAAAAGACTTCAGTTTTAAACATGAAAAATTAAAACTGCTAGAAGAAAACACAAGCAACCCCTTCAACATATAGGAGTAAAAAGGACTTCTGAATAGGACTTTCTCCATTTGTCAAGAAATTTAGACTAATTGACAAGTGGTACCCCATAAAATTAGAAAGCTCCTTTACAGCACAAGCAACAAGAAATGAGTTGTGGAAGAAACCCATGGAATGGGAAACACTTTAGAAATTACTAAAAATATGCTCATCCTCCTAAACAATTAGAGAAATACAAATTAAAACAATGTTGAAATTTCATCCCAACATGGGATGGTTATAATCTACAAAATAACTGATATCAAATCCTGGATAGTTTTGAAGAATTTCCTTCATTTCTTGTTTCTGGGATTACATAATTGACATCGTACACCACAGATACTTGCTCAGAAATGTTTGTAACTGCTCTATTCATGAAAGCCAAGAAATAGAAAAATACCTATCTGTCCCTTGGCATATGAGTAGTTAATAAACATGAGATAGATATGCAAAATGGAATACCATTAAGGTGTAAAAAATAAAATAATTAGATTTGCAGGTAAAATGATGGACTAAGAAATGATTATATTGAATGAGGTAACGTGGGACATCTCAGGTTCTCTCTCACCTGCAGTTTCCAGGTCTGTATCATCAGATATGCAACATGGAGCATCCATAGAAATCAGACAAATAGAAGGAACTATGTGATGAGAGTGGGGTTTGGTAAGGGAATAGCAGGAAAAATTAAATGTGGAGGGGTTTCCAACTGAGGAGGAATGAAGGAAATTAATACAGAAGGAAGGAAAATTAACACCAAGATTGTTTAAAAACTCAAACTATATACAGTTCAAGTAATATATGTCATATGTCTTATATATGCATGGAAAATATATGTATAACTCACACATATATGTTGAGGGATACCTGAGCATACTGTATATGATGTATCTTTATCCTTCTTTACCTGCCTTGGACATCTTTTGATTGGGTTAATAAAAAGCTGAATAGACAATAGTGATGCAGAAGAGCATAAGTGAGACTTCCAGACAAAGAGAAGAACTCGGGGTAACAATCTGAGAGGCAAGAAACTGGCCTTTGATATATAGAGAGTTACATGTACTCTATGGAGAAGAGGTAACAAATCACATGCTAGAACATAGATTAACATATGTGGCTTAATTAATTTATAAGAACTATTTGGGAGTAAGCTTAAGCTTGGCCAGGTTTCATATTTAATAATGAGTCTCCATGTAACTTTTTGGGATCTGGTGGCCCCAAAAAAAGACCTGCTACACACACACACACACACACACACAAACATATGTAGTCTTAAAGGGTAGTAAGCAGTCATTAGAAGGGAAAAAATGCCTGCTGGACTGAAGTTAGAGATATTTGAAGAAAAAATAGGACTGAAACTTAATTTTTTATAAAGTACTGTCAATAGAATACAAACACAATGATAAATTTTACTTCTCTAAGCATTCATAGTTGTAGAATATTTATTTAATACATATGTTTACAAAATCAACAATATGAACCTATATCTTTAAATCTGTTTGATTCCTTTTTATACTATGAACTCTGACAGGTAAGAAAAGAATGTAATGGTGACATTTTCAAGAATCCATGTTGCCCTTACAAAATGTTTTCTGATAAAACTATTAAACAACCAAAATCAATAGAAAGGAAGCAATTTGCGTAATGGAAACAGTAATAATTCAATCAAACTCATTCTCACTTGAGAAGAATTTAAATGTGAATAACATTGAAATTTACATACTGAGCCTTCAGTTTTTCTAGTTGTCAAGGTATGAATAACTAATATGAATTGAAAAATTTACTAAATGTAATTATTATTTCTTTCAAATGATAGATGAAGTAAACAGTGTAATTTTACAACCTCATTCAATAATTCAAATAGTAATTTCAGAAGCCCCTGATTCTTTTGTTTTACTTAAGTTAGTAATTTATTGACATTTTTAAATTAAAAACTAAATTGAATTAAGGAAGATTTCTAATTATTAAAATAAATTTCCTTGGATGTTTGCTATTGGGTCTAATAGGCACTACAGAATTTATCTAAAGTTTAGATATACTGTTTTATATTCTAAATATAATTACATGCAAAATGTATTAGAGTATTTTTTCTTTATTTATTGATTTTTGTTGAGCTCTACATTTTTCTCTGCTCCCTTCCCTGCATCTTCCCTCCACTTCAGCCCTCTCCTAAGGTCTCTGTGCTCCCAATTTACTCAGGAGATCTTGTCTTTTTCTGCTACCCATGTAGATTAGATCTATGTAAGTCTCTCTTAGTGTCTTAGTTGTCTAGGTTTTCTGGTATTGTGATTTCTGGACTGATTTTCTTTGCTTTATGTTTAAAAACCACTTATGAGTGAGTACATGTGATAATTGTCTTTCTGGATCTGGCCTACTTCACTCAAAATGATGTTTTCTAGCCCCATCCATTTGCCTGCAAAATTCAAGATGTCACTATTTTTTTTCCGCTGTGTAGTACTCCATTGTGAAATGTACCAAATTTTCCTTATCCATTCTTTGGTCGAAGGGCATTTAGGTTGTTTCCAGATTCTGGCTATGACAAACAATGATGCTATGAACATAGTTGAGCACATGTCCTTGTGGCCCGATTGAACATCTTTTGGATATATACCCAAAAGTGGTTATACTGGATCTTGAGGAAGGTTGTTTCCTAACTTTCTAAGAAATCACAACATGGACATCAAAAGGGGCTGTACCAGCTTGCATTCCCACCAGCAATGCAGAAGTGTTCCCTTTACCCCACAACTTCTCCAGCATAAGTTGTCATTGGTGTTTTTGATCTTGGCCATTCTTACAGGTGCAAGATGGAGTTGTTTTGATTTGCATTTCCCTGATGAGTAAGGATGTTGAACATTTCCTTAAGTGTCTTAAAGCCATTTTAGATTCCTCTGTTTAGAGTTCTCTGTTTAGGTCTGTACTCTCTTTTTTAATTGGATTATTCATTCTTTTGATAACCAATTTCTTGAGTTCTTTGTGTATTTTGGAGATCAGACCTCTTTCTGATGTGCAGTTAGTGAAGACCTTTTCCCATTCTGTAGGCCATCGTTTTGTCTTGTTGACCAAGTCCTTTGTTTACAGAAAGGTAGATATCATTTATTAATTGTTCCTCTCAGTGTCTGTGCTGCTGGAGTTATATTTAGGAAGTGGTCTCCTGTGCCAATGTGTTCAAGTGTACTTCCAGCTTTCTCTTCTATGAAGTTGAGTGTTTTATTTTTCAATATGATATGTTCCTGCGTAATGCAGTGCTTGTGTTGGTTTATCTGATCTCAGGCGTGCTTTGCTGACAGAATCAGCTCTAGAATTCTTTTCTCACAGGAGTTCTTGCTATATTCTCCTCCATGAGCAATATTTGTTCTTTCTTATCTCTAACAATTATAAACTCACTCTCATTTCCCATTCAAACTCCGAAGCATTCTTCTTTCATTTATCTTCTATTATTGAGTTCCAAGAGACTCAAATAGGTATTACTGTAATTCCAGATTACTTTATGGTCCCCTGTGCCTGCTATCTATAGTGCCTATAAATGAATAACTCATTTATGTCCCAGTCACCTGTGAACAAATGAAATTAAGAAAACTATTTTTTGGGGGTCCAGAAAAGATTGTAACTTATGAGTTACACCAACCCTCTTGGTAATGCACATTTGGAGTACTCACCAAATAAGGTGGCTAAATGCTCAACTCCACATAGACATGCCAGCATGTTGCTGGTACAGGCATCTCAGCCACTCTGTGATGCCTCTCCAGGGATGAGATGAGTACATAGCTGTCTTTCACTGCCCTATATAACTTACAATTTGCAAGTATCAGTACAAATGTAACTGCTAGCAGCTCAGAAAATAATTATAGGCAGATAATAGGGAATTTCAGAAATGCTGTATATGAGTTGCACCAGTCTTCAAAGCAACATGAGAAAGAATTTTTTATTTGAAATGAATATCAAGGGGAAATTTATTTTGAAGATCCCTAGATAGTAGAGCAAAGGGAAGATCCTGAATGTACAGTAAGGAAATCTGGATGATTTCACTGAAGATTCTGACCTTTATTTCTATGGTTTTAAAGTAACTTGTATTAAAATATATATTATTTATATGTGGGAAGGATATTTACCAGTGTTATTATGAAGAAATATATTCTGAGGTTTCCAAACTAAACAAAAATATAATAGTGGGTGTTATTCCTGCATCAGCCTTACCCTGAGCAGCATGTGTGTTGATGCAGAGAAGGAAAATCATCACTTTCATCATGCCTGAATTTTGGAACATTTTTATTTTTATTTCCTCATTTTCTCTCTTTCAGAAATTAGTGCAAAGTGTCTATTGGGTGGCGTAGTTATTAAAGTTTGAACTACGGCCCAAGAAGTCACAGGTTTTCATTGCAAATGTGTTTTATATCAACTTTATTAATAATTCTCTTTGAATAAAATTTCTTTTTCTTTTATGTGTAATCAGAAATGTTTTTATGTTTAAACACATACAAAAATTAAGGATACCAAGATGAAGTTTTGATCTTTGTTTTCTGTATCTTAATAATGAGAGCTAAATTGAATAATCTCTAAATATTATTCTAAAGGCAATGTTTTATACTTAATTTATTTATAAATTGACTAGATATTGTAATATTAGACCAATATTCAAATTTGTATATGCTTATCAATAATTGATTTGTGTACACAACTAACCTTTAAAAAAACCCAACAAATCATTTGTCATAGACTTTTATAATTCTATTCACCAATAAGTGTATCAAGTATCTGGAGTTTTAACCTTGTCCTTAATGCTCTCTAAAAGATCCTACTTCCATCTTTCTCTGTCTTTAACAATTTTACAATTATTAACTAATATCCTGTCATTTACCATCTTTACCTACTATTTGTTGAGGTAACAAGGAAGGCATCTTGATTTCTCCTCTCACTGGAAGCAACACACTGTGTATAAACCATTCTATTATGGATTTACAAGACTACAGAATATTTTATATTAGGACTGCTTTCCTGAAATTTCTTTCTGTTTCTAAAACCAGAGTTTATTACGAATCATACAGTGTGGCAAAAGTACGTAGGAAAATCAGATACACTATTTTAGAAAGTAGTAATTATTTCAATATCCTCAACCCAAAATTTACTCCTAAATCTTTACTTTAATGAGGTAATCAGAGAATTAATGCCTCTTTTGGATTTCATTTAATTATATCAATTTTCATGATTATGGAAATATGTGTATTTTAAATTTATATAGTAAGAACACTGATTTTTAGTGACTGAAACAAGATAGACCTCAATATGTGGTGATAAGGAGAATCCTGAGCAATCAAATGTTCACATTTTTAAAGTATTTTTTTGGTGTTATATATTGCTGTAGGGGGTAATTTCTTTGTGAACAAATGAATAAATGTCACATCGTGCATTCATATGTGTGTGCTCAAAGTATGTGCTCACACATGCTTCTGTGAAGGACTTGAGTGGTTTCTTTCAAAAACAATGAACATAAACTCAACAAATAGGAAATGAAAAAGAAGTGATAATCAACATATCACTATCAAATTACAATAAGATATAGCATTCTTTGAACTCTGAGACAAGTTCTTTCAGTACTGGATTTGCAAGGTCTCCAATTTTGATTGCTACTTATGTTTAGAGAACAGTATGAAAAGACAAGCCAGCACTACATATTATCTTAGAAATGATGTTTTGAACTTTATGTAAAAGCAGATTTTTCCCATAATAGATTTTATTGCTTGATGGTCTTTTCAATAGACTAATGTTTAAACTGTTGAAAAAGGGGACATATGATTTCTGAAGACATTCATCACTGAATGAGTAAATGTATTATTCAATAGACAAGTATGGAGAGTATGTTTATTGTGGTTGCTTTTGAATAAATATTTTATCTTTCAGAGATAATTTTTAAATATTTTATTTGTATAGTCAAACAGCTGTGTTAAAAATAATAAAAATAAAATGTTCCTCAGAAAAAAGCTACACTTTATTTTGAGCTCAGCACTACAAAAAAAATTGGAAGGCAAGTTAATGCCAGTAGCAGAACTACGTTAAATTCACAAAACCAAAGAAAATTAGAATAGATATATATAATTTTTTGCTCTAGAGCTTGATTATTTGTAGTTATGAACTTGATAAAATCTGTGATGTCTTCACCTCTGAGCAAAACCCTGACATTGCAGTGTCAGTTATCACCATCCTCTCTGGAAGAGCTAAAAGTCTATCATGGCTCTGCTAATTTAATAGATACATGGAGAGCCGATCACCAGAAAGGAATGAGCTGCATGCTTGTCGTCTGCTGAATGACTTTGGAAAACAGACCATCTTTTGTTAAAGACAGTAATTCAATGCTACCTTTCATCACAAAGTAATTCTTTAGTCAACCAGTTCTACAAATACACCTATATATGAAGGCCCAAACAGAAGGAATGGGTCAGTCATTATCTGTTTACCAATCAGTCTATATGTAACCCATTTACTGATGAGATTACAAGCAGCTAGAATCAAGTACCTAAACCCCCAGGAAGGAGTGGAGACTTTAAGAGACAAAGTCTACTCGGAAGTTGTTGGTTGATGGCTATGTACTCATAATAGATATCTTGATCTTTTTGCCTTTTCTCCTAGCTATAAGGTGTAAAGACTTAATTTTCATCATTTGATACACAGCAATCTCACCACAGACACAAAACCAATAGAAACAATGCTGTGAAGATGCAAACATGATAGCAGTGAGAAAATGCAAGGTTTTTCCTCCTGGAAAAGTCAACCCACACATACGCATGAAAAGCAGTTATTGCATAGATGGCATTGTGATTGCGGGGGTTTCTAATCTAAAGGCTCAATATCCTCTGGATTAGATATTTTTTATATATCATTAATAAAATATGGTTACAAATGATATGTAAATTTATCCTATTTCCAATAATTAGAAGGAATGAATGTCACTACAGGAAAAGATGTAAGTTTCAATAAGTAAAAGAACTAATGGCTTTCAAGAGGAGTTAAAACAGTAAAACTTTCAGGAAACTACAGACAGATATTCACTTTAAAGAGCTAAAAATAATTATTGTGAGATTATTCCCAGCATTAGACAACAAAAACAAATATTCTGTGGCAGGATTTTGAACAAATGTGATATGAAATTATTAGTCATTAAATGGGAATCTTTCTATAAATTTCCAAAAGTAACTTGTGAGAAATTGAGTAAATTATATTGTTTCTGTAAGAATCCATAATAATCACATTCCACAATAAAGTACTATCTTAATATTTATTGCTAGGAGTTGAGGATAAGGAGATAATTGTTTTCTACTTAAATCATCTCAACTCCTTTTAAAATAATTTTAAATCTTAATTTAGTTAGCATTACATCCATTAGAAAAAAACAAAAATATGTCTCTTCAGTGTAGACATTCAATTCAGAGTATATGCTGAACATCTATCTATACAAGGCATTTTTTTATGACTGGGGATTTTTTTGCTTTTTATTTTTTTATTTTTGCTTTTTAGTTTTTTAATATGTGATTGAAATGAAATCAAGAGCAGGTCATCAGAGCAACAGAAAAAGATGCTATAAAGTCATCTCAAGAATATAACACATTCCATGATAGAACTTTAAGAACAATTTGAAATATACTCATTGAACCTTGATCTGGGAAATAACCACTGGCAATTGTTACCTAGAGGCAGAATGTTTTTGATTAAGTAATGAAGCATTCCCACAGAGTAATCTATTGCATGCGTGGTTTCCAAATAGTAGCATTATTTGGGGGAGATCCCGGTAACTTCAAGAGATGGAAGTACAGTAATAGGAACTAAATTGTTGAGGGTATAACATTGAGGGTTATATCTGAGATTTACTTTATCATTTCAACATTGTAGGATTACTGTCACTAGCATCTATCACTTAATCTCATCCACATGATTGTCTTCCTGATCACAAATATAAAACAACAAGTCAGACCCTCTACAACAATGAACAGAAGCAAATGTGTTGTTTTATTACACATTTGTTAATAATTGTGCTAATATTATTAATACACATATGTGTGTATATATATGAACATATATTCTACATATTTCTCATTTGGAAATTGAAGCAGTAATAATCTTGCATAGGTGAAGAACCATACTTAACTGTAAACCCTGGTTGTATGACTTTAAAGGAATTAATGAGTCCTGGTCTCTTTCTCTTAACGTCTTTCTTTCTAGATAATAAAGAAAGCATGGCTTCATCATGTACTCACAGAAATTGCCTTCCAACATGACCATCAGTAGATAAAAGCAGCATTTCACAATCTTGGATGAGAAAATCACAAACTATAAGCCAAAACAAACCCTGCCTCATCATGAGTAAATTTTTTCAACCCTTTGGTTCATGTGACATAAGTAGGAATATCATGCATGATCGAAGAAAGGCTGCTTTTAGAGGAAGCTAGGCAGAGGTTAAATCAATGGCATGGGATTTGCCTCTGTAGAACTTCTCTAAGTTGCAGTCCACTTCAAAACACAAACCCAAAAGAAACAATCTACAAAGGATTGTTCATATGTATGTCAAAAGCAAGTTAATTAATATTTTCATGGAATTCTGTGACCCTAAAGACATCACAGATAAATTCTGCTTGAGAAAGCAACCTTGGGTTAGTGAGAACGTTTAGACAAGTCGAGTCATCTGCTTCCAAGCCTTATGGCCTGAGTTTTGTTCCTGGAAACATGGTAAAAGGAAAGAATTGAATTTTCTTTCCCTCTGATCTTCACACATGTTTTCTGGCACACATGTACATGCAAGTGCACACACATACAGAAACACAGACAGACAAAAAGACAGACAGACACACCGACACACACTAAATAAAAAATAATAACAAAATTATGAGAGAAAACAACATAAGATTGTTTCAGTTTTCAGATGCTTATACTCATTCTGGACATAACATGTATAAAATAGTTTATATTGGTATCTTCAAATTATGAATATATATCTTTAAATAATGCAGCATCTTCCAGTCAAGTGCTGCAGAAATAAAATATTGCCCTCACTAGCAGAGGGGGACAGCAGCATCTTTCATGTATATGGATTAAAATAGAATATTTATTTTAGAAGAAAATTATTTAGTATTCCATTTTATACAATTGTAGATATAAATGTCAATAATTATATACTCATGCCTTGTATGATTCTATTCTGATACAAGCAGAAAATAATTTTGATGCAAAACCAAGTACCAGTAATGGGAAAAGGAACAATCATTTTCCCAAATTCTTTCTCCTGCTGCGAGACTTGTCAAGTTTGGGCCTGTGTACAGCATAGAAAGAAGAGCAACTGGGCCTCTGCCTACCAGGATAGCTTCTCCTTCAGCAAATGCAATAGACAGACACTCTTTTATGTACAGACGCTGCATTTAATTGCTGTGCAGCAAAGAGACAGCCTTTTCTAGTAACACATTTTGCATTCTTGTGAAGATGTCTCATCATTCAGAGTAGCCAGGTTTTTGCTGTTTTATAGTGTATTGTTCTGTTGTGTTTTACGAAGAATCACCTAGGACAATTAGGATTGAAGTGAAGGGAAACAATATACACACCATCTCAATACATAGTTGGTACAGAATAAACATATCTCATGATGTATAATTATTATACTGCTGTATGAAGGAAAATCTAGAACAAATTCTTTGCTATTTCTCAGTACCCAAAACAGCAATGCTGTTCTATTACTAAGGAACATTCGTCAAAAGAACAAAGGAGAAATTTCATTATATTTCCATGCAAATATAATTCTTACCAACAAGAAGGAATTGAAATGGCCTACCATATTTGTTGTCGGGATTAATTTTTCCCTCTTCATTGGCCTCTGCAAAAAACCACATCATATTTTGGTCACCTTATTGATTTTTATCCCCTAATAAATTTCATAAACAGCAGGTTATATATTTTTTACTTTCTTCCTCCCCAAAAAACATAATTCTGAATTGTTACTTTAGAAAAATAACATAAATGAAGTGCCATATGGCAATTATAAAGACATTACATTCATTTCTTTGTAATGAAATTCTTATAGATGCCTGTCACTGATGTCATATGCTATCCCAGCTTTGGTCTTGGAAGATTGGCAGCTCCCTCTACTGTTTCTCTGGGTATGGTGCGGGAACCTAACCTCACCCTTTATACAATTTCGTTTACTGTGGCACTGGACTTTCACAGCTTGTCAATTAATAGCCTTCAAGCTGGCAAGCTTTCAAACACAAACTGACTTCCAGTAGTTGGATGGCACCTTTAGGACACCTGCTTCGAAGAGCGATCACTGCAAAAGAAAGGTTGATACTGCTATTAAAGCAGAGCCTGTGAATCACACCCTTTCTCTGGAGCTTTCTATTTCTGTATATATCCGTCTGGTCTGTTTACAACAGATGTAGACTCTGAAAAGCAGTCCTGCTTGGCGACAAAAATGTGTAGCTTCATAATATGATTTCTTTTATATTTTTTGCAGAAATATTTATTTTTCATGTAGTTCTGATTAGTGGGTAGCTTGTTCATCTTGACCCCATTCATGTCCTTTATACAAAGCAATGTTTTTACATCTTTATTTCAGCAGATTCATTTCTCATTACACATTCTACATTTTTGTAATTATGCTATTGTGTTTTTCATGACAAGAAAGAAAAAAGAAGAAACAGGTGCTATGTAGAAATTTTCCACGCAGAAAATTTCAGAAACTTGTCTGCATTTGTAATGACATTTTTTTATACTGAGAGGGTCTTCTAAATCACCACGAATAAAAGTATTTATCATGCTATAGTACATTTGCTATTGCAGCTTAAGTGACAATGATATAATAACCTGCTTCTTCTGCTAAAACAGGTAAAACTGTAATTAGTTTCTACATTCCCTGAAACAAATTTCAAAAAGTGTACATGATGCCATTAAATGACTCTAAAACATATAAGCCAATAGGTATTAACTTGATTCCCTTTCCTTCTATGTTCTTGGGAGTGTACTACTTTTTTAAAAATGACAATGTCATTTTTTTTCATAGTGGCTCTTTCATTTTACCATTTCACATGTTTTATGTAGCTGGGTTTGATTTCCATTTATTTTTCAGGCAGGTTTCCCAGTATGGGACAGACTATATTCAAAGTCTCAGCCCTCCCATGTCTACCATCCAAGTTCTGATTCTGCAGACATGCAGTACTAGGGACTGGCCTGATGTAGGTTTTCTAAACTCAACACACCATGATTATTAGTATGTCATCATCAACTTTTTGCATAGCATTACCTGAGAAATGACAAGTAACAAAAGACAAGGCAAAATTATTTTTTCTGAAAAATGATCCTCACTTTGTGTATATAAGTAATTACTCTAGATATAGTGGGGGATACTATTGTGAATATCACCTAGGACATTTTCTCAGATAATTGAGATTTTATGTATACATGATGTCATGTGCTGTCAAATATTTAGGGATTGTTTCTTTTTCCCTTGACTCTTATTAAGGCATCTTAAAAAAGAACAAGGATAAAATGATATAAAGTTAGACAATCATTGAAATTCTTGTAGTTATATAAGGATGGTGGGGCGGTGTAGTAATGAGAGGGAGCAGGCTGTGTCCCGCTGCCCAGCTCCCGGCCGCCGGCTATCTTATACCCAAAATAATTACACAGAAACTGTATTCATTGAAATACTGCCTAGCTCTAGCTGTTATTGGCTAACTCTCACATATTTGTTTAACCCATTTTTAATAATCTGTGTGACACCACGAGTCATGGCTTACCGGGAAAGATTCAGCATGTCTGACCTGGCAGCTTCATGGTGGGTGGCTCTCTCTAACTCTGCCTTCTCTATCCCAGAATTCCGTTTTGTCTACTCCCCCCACCTAAGGACTGCCCTATCAAAAGGCTAAGGCAGTCTCTTTATTCAACCAATGAAAACAACAGAAATTCAGAAGGAACTCCTACACCAGGGCGGGTTGTAAGAAAATGGGTGACACTGTAGGAAGTGCAACCTAGTTGCAATGTGTGTGGTATTGTTGGAGGAAGTTTATAACCATGGAGGTGACTATGAAGCCTCATATAAACTTAACCCATGCCTAGTGTATCAGTTCACTTCCTGTTGCCTGTAAGACAGAGAGTTCTCATCTCCTTCTCCATCACCATGTCTGCCTGTACAATGCCATGTCCCACTGTGATGATAATGGACTGAACCTCTGAAACTTTAAGTTACCCAATGAATAATTCTTTTATAAGAGTTGTTGTTGTCATGGTGGCTGTTCACAACAATACAAACCCTAACTAAGGCAGGTAGTAACATACTGATAAACAGGTTGATATGATTAGAGCCATATAAGAATATACTTACAATTTTTAAAAAAAAATAAAATGGCATTTAGATAAATAAAATCATATCTGCACATATCAAGAAAATATCTAATTTTACATGGTAATGAAGCAACCCTGACAATTATGAAAAGAAATGGTCACTTTTATTGTATAACCAGACTACAGAATTTCTTACACAGCAGTTCCTTAAATGTTGAGTTACCTCTGTTAAGAATGCAGGGAGGGGAACAGAGAAAAATGTAGAGCTCAATAAAAATCAATTTAAAAAAGATTATTTATTGGGCAGCGAGTAGTATTTCATGCCTTTGGTGTCAGCATAGAGAGACAGAAACAGACAGATTTCTAAAAGTTCAAGGCTAGCATAGTCTATATAATGATCTCAGAGCCAGCTAGAACTCCCAAGTTGGTAAAACCTCCCTTCATTCCCTTAATATTCAATGCACTAACTCAGCCCCACCTTAACTTGTAGTGCCATTCCCTGTCTACCTCTTGTTCTCATAGTATTCACAGAAACACAAAGCCTCTCAATACCGCAGGTGCAGTGTTGAGGGGCATTTAATGAGTTCTTATCAGGCATCTAGCTTCTAGCTTGTAAGGATAAGATCCCACAAACTCCCATTTCAACCATGAATTCATACTATTAGTGCCCAGGCATGATGACTCTGAACCTTTATCACTTACATAAATTCTGACTCTAACTTAGATCAGGCAGCATGGCCATCAGGAACTGATGAAATAACTGTTCTGCAAGAAAATATACCCAAGATTTAGTTAAAATGAAATTTTAGTCCTGAAACATCATTGTTTTAGATAGTGATTTTAAAAATTCTCACATCAGCTGTTTGTGAGAAATAATGCTTACAAGACTTTTTGTATATGTCTTTGAAAAAAATCTTTACAGTAAAGTGTCTCATTATGGAAGTAGTGCTTACTCATTTGCTTAGAGAATAGGTTTTGGCATAACTCAATATGAAAAACAAATTGCATATTTATTACTTAACATTGCAGAGAATTTTGAAAGAAATCAAAGGTCTGTAGATGTTCAGGTATTCCCAGTTATTGATATGGAGAGGATAGGCATATCTCTATCAATAGTTTACATCAAAGTGGTTTTTTTATTTTGCAGATGCTTTAATGATAACTATCTGTATTTCCTAAAGAGCAATGAACACTTTTTATGCTTGCACAGATAATATTAATTTAATGTAATAGTCGTCCCTTACAAAAGAGCATTATCGAGTAAACCAAACACTTCAGTGTACTTGGGAATCACCTTTTGAAATGTTCCTTTTAATTCATGGCTGCTGTTATTTTTTGCAGATGGTACAATGCAGAAGGACATGGATGCTAATATTTTTCTCTCTATGCTGGCTCATTTTAGAAATATCTCCCAATCCAATTAAAAAGACAAGTTTAGTCTACGAAAAGTGATCACAAACAGTGTCAAAGTTGTCTATGGTTCCCTATGTTCTTGTCTCTCAATCTTAAGTGGAAGTTGACTGTACATCAGTATAAGCCATGTTGTTTTCTCATCTGTGAATCTTAGTGCTTCAAGTTTTGAACTGTCTATCTTCTTGTGTGAAAGTGTGATCACATGCATTATAAATTTCATATCACTTGACATAAATGTCTGCAAAGATTCAAATTCACATTCTCCCAAATAAAAATGACATCTTTATATGATTCTGAGAAGACAAACATAACTACCAGTTCCTGATAGATATTCTTAGAAAGCAAACAATGATGATGATCATAGACTAATAGGAATCAAACATGCATTCAACTGCATTTCCTCTCATACATTTAAAAATGTTTAATAGTGCTGTTGAGGATACACATAGCCATTCAAGTAAAATATTTGTAAGACCAAATAAGTGAATCTTATTTCTAGGTAAGAGTAAAATCAACTGAAGTCTGGAATGCCTCTGAATATTATATATATTTGAGAATATATGCCTAAAACCTGGTATAAAAATATAAGGTGACTGAATTATGCCTGGTAACCTAAAATTGAATCAAATTGAAGTGTTTTCTTCTTGAGATAATGATGATTTTAAGACAACCATTGTGTCCTTTGTCAACAATAGACTTATCATCACTACTCATATCATTGTAGAAGACAGATGAATTTCTAGTCTGCGTCTCTCACTCCACATGAATGTGTGTGAAAGTTACTTTTATCTTGTATTGATAAACTTGACAATCATTAAATTTATGAGTTTTAATGATTAACATATTATGAAATGATTAAATAAGACTGATTAACATATGGCATTAAATATCAAATATTTTGCTGAAAAAATATGTAAAATATACCCCCTTGGTGATACTGAAACATATAGGACTTAAACAATCATGCCCCATTTCTTTCACCCCACCCAAAGGTATCCACCATCGAGTGTTTGTTTCTATGTGCTCAATTGTTTTGGCGTTAAAATGCAAGTGGAAACATGTTATTTGATATTTGACTGCTTTTTATTCATTTCTTTTAGAATAATGTTTCTTAGTTCTATTTATGTTATGTAAGAGTTTCTTCATTTAAATCTCTTAACATTCTATGATGTATGCAAGATATACTTTGTTTTATCTGTTTATCTATTCATTGGGAAGAGGGATGACTCCATATCATAGCTACTGTGATTAATACTTCAGTGAACATGGAGTGCAAATATATCTTGAAAATGCTATCAAGGAGGAGCACATCAAGTGGTTGTCTAGTATTAAACAGTCAGCCCTGAAAACATGTATTCAAATAACAGTGTACAAACTGAACAGATTATTTTTAGGATAATATATGTATATTAATAAACATTTATCCATAAAATAACAATTGATTAAAAAAGAAGCCATGAATTTAAAAGAGAATAGGGGGCTGGAGAGATGGCTCAGCAGTTAAGAGCACCAGCTGCTCTTCCACTGGACCCGGGTTCAATTCCCAGCACCCACATGGCAGCTCACACCTATTTGTAAGTCCAGTTTCAGAGGACCTAACACCTTTACACAGACATATGTGCAGGCAATAAAATTCTTTAAAAAAAATAGAGAGAATAGGGAGGCATATATTGGGAGGTGTTGAAAGAAAGAAAGCAAAGGGAGAAATGCTGTATTTTCAAGAATAAAAAAAAAATGCTACCACATTCTGCAGTAAGTTTAATTGCTAGATTATATGATACTTGAAGGATTCCATATAGTATTCAATAAAGATGTTACTAGTTAACATGCTTATGAATATCACAAAGATTATTAAATTCTTGTAAAAACTACTTGCCTTTTGTTCTGTTTTATATAGAGTCTCATTGGGTAGCATTGTTTACTCTTAAAATACCGATCCTCCTTCCTCAGCTTCCGATTTACTCAGATTACAAGTATATATCATTATAGTTTACCTATAGCATCCCATCTCATTATGGTTAATTTTTATTTCCAAGATGTGTGGATATTAGCACTCATTCTAATATTACTTAGCCATTCATTGCCCTTTCAGAAATGCCTATCAAGTCTCTCACCTGTTTCAAATCAAGTTGTTTTTCATCTCTATAAAGTTTCTTGACTTCCTTATATGTTGGGTTAGCCCTTTAAGAACGTGTAACTTGCAAATGCATTCTCTAGTTCTACAAGCTTCCTTTACAGTGTGTTTGTCATTTGCCAGGGAGCTTTCTATTTTGTTTTCCTTTTTGCCTCCCTACATTCCCTTCCATTCCCTTCCTTCCCTTCCTTCTTACCTTCTTTCACTTCTTTTTATTTCTTTTAGTTTTTTGCATGTTTCTACTGTAAAGCCCAGTCTGTCATTGAGCCTTCTTCCTCAGTTTTCCCAATGTTGACACTTTAGCTAATTCCAACCACATCTGGAGAGAAGTCTAAAGTTATATGCAGTTCCAGTTTTGATTCAGACTTCTATTGCTATGAAGTTTGTATTTTTAATATTGATTTTTCTTTATTGTATTTTTTATATTTTTTATAGTATTTTTATTGTATAGGACATTGTATTTCTCACAATATTTGCTTCAAGATACCTTTAAATTTTTCTTTCTAACTTTTATTGACCCATTGCTTTTTCAAATGAGCATTACTTAATTTTGATGTTTTAGTCAATTTCTGAAATTTTGCTCTATTGATTCTATTGTCCTATTGTCCCCAAAGATACTTGACATGATTTCAGTCTTACTAAATTGGCCAAGACTGTCTTTTGCTATAACACATGATATTACAGAGAATGCTCTCTATGCACTGGAGAGTATATTCTGTTCCTGTAATATGGAAGCAGCCTAAAACCAGACTCTCCATTTTTCTCTCAAATATTTTGTTCAATGTTTTTTTCTAAACTCTTTTGTTCACTACTAACTTTGTCTAATTTGTGCATTACTAAAACTTCTTTGTTTAAGCCTCCCACTTTAATCATATTGAAATTTCTCTCTTGACCTCATCACCCTTTGCCTTATTTTATATTTATTGCTAATATTTACATTAATTGTTTATCTTTATATTAATTATTCTGCTGTTATGAATTTACAGGCTACAACTTTTAAACCTTTGATACATTGACCTCTTTTTGTTTTAATTGCACATTTTGCCTTTACATAGCTTTTTACTTTGGAGTTACTTTTTTGTAATTACTACTATACCTGCTTTATTATTGCTTCAGTCTACCAGAAAAATAATTTTCACTGCCTTCATTTCCAGTCTAGTGTTTCCTTGAAAGCCTTTTCCCCCAAGTTTTGGCTTATTTTACTTATATTGTTTTGTAGTATAGACTACCATTGAACTCTACATCTTTCTGCTGCAGATGGACAAGAGCTAAGATGGGAATCTTGCACAAATGTATCCAACTCTTTCATCTTTCTACTTTATTTGTATTTCCTTTATGATTGTTATTTTCTCTATTTTGATATTCTTTATTTCTGTATATTTCAGTTTTGTCTTGTTCATAGTCTATAGATTGTTTTTTATAACCATGAAGTTAATTTATACACAGGAATCTATTGTAGGGTTATCAATAATTTTATTTTTATAATTGTACCCTTTTACTTCTGTTTTATACTTACATTATCTAAATGCACATGATTTTCCTATGTCTTTCACTTTAGAAACCAAAAATTTTCATGATATTTAAATAATCAGATGACTACAATATACAGAATAATTGGGATTGTTAGTAATAAACAATTGATTAATATTATCCAAAACTATGAGGTTGCAACACTGATTTCTTCACTACTTCTATCAGTTAAACACTAGATTGAATAAATAAATAAATAACAAAACAAATAAATATCCATATTTTGGCAGAAAAGAAAAATTACTGTATCAGTACCTGATCTATGTGATAACATAAAGATATAAACTAGAAAGTCTTTAAAAATGTGAGGTTTTCTTTGAAAAAATTGTTGGCCTATTTCAGACCACTTATGATACCATTTAACATTTTAAATTAAAATATAAATACATTCCTGTAGTAGTATTAAAGAACTCCTCAATAACCTGAAATGGAATATAACAAAGGTTTATTTATTTGGGGATTAACTCACAGTAAGGGTAGTGATCCACATTCCTCTGTGTGTGCTGGGACCTGGAACAGAATTCAGGAGTCTGTACTTATAGTACATGAGACCATGCCCAAAGTGGGCTGGTATCTTAAAGGCTATTTGCTGAAGGAGTTCCCGCAAAGCATTTCTTCCCTACCTTGCTTTTCCTTCCTCCAATTCTCTTTTTGCTTATCCACCTCACTTCTGTCATCCACCTTTCTAACTAAGGTACAAACTTCTGAGTCTCATTGCTGTTACAATTACATGATTTTAGGTCTGAACACTTTGTAATAGATATATGGTAAATGGGCTCCTCCTAGGGGAAATTCTCTCTCTCTCTCTCTCTCTCTCTCTCTCTCTCTCTCTGTCTCTCTCCTACCTAATCCTATATGTTTTTATCTGTAGTTTTTGTCTGGGGTGGGTCCCCTTGAGATTCTCCCTGACATATTAGCATGTCTGTGGGTGTCCTTTTTCAGGGCTTGTTTAGGCAGTCACATCATTGAAGTTTCGTGGGTGAGGCTTCACTGTTTCTTTTAGTAGACACAATCTAAAAAATGAACATCCTTATGTTCTTCTCCTTACAATCTTTCAATCTTTCTGCTGCCTTTTCTGCATAATTCCCCCTGAATCTACTGCAAGAGTGGGTTGCAGATGTGCATACTATTAACAGTGACTCTATATTTTGACCAGTTGTGGTTCTCCATGATTGTATTTTCTATTGGAATGAAATGCTTCTTGATGAGGGCTGAAAGTTACCCTTATCTGGGGGTATAGCGCATTAGCATATGGACAGGGATTATGTTGGTTTAGTAAAGTGGCAATAATAACTTCTTCAATAAGATCTATGAACTCACTAGCATAGTAGGTTGCCAGCTGCATAAAACCATACATGAGTTCCCTTGTGCTGAATGGGCCTAAAGTCTGAAGAAGAGTAAGGTAGAAAATACCAATTATTCGAGGTGAATGTAATGATTTATTTAGTGATTTACTTAAAGCACTGCTTGCACTATATATCTGCCAAGCGTGACTTTGCTACCTGCTACCTGGAGAAATGGCTGAAGCAGTCTGTAGTTCCCAAACAGAACCTAATGACTGCCATGTAGGCCTCCCTCTGTAAACCCTTGCTTCTTTGCTCTCTCCATCTTGTTGTTTTAGAGTTTAAAATGAAAACACAATCAAGAGCCAGATCAAAGCCTTTCAGAAGCTTTCCTGCCTCTAGTCCATGGGTGACATCTACTTTCTTTGACTCTATTTGACATCACAGTGTGTACTCCAGAAAGATTCCCCCAAACAAATGTGATTAGATAGATGTCGGTTATTGCCAAGATATAAGTACCACTCTTGTATGTTTCCAAAGAGTGATACCCCTCTTGTGGCATGATTAATAAAGACCCAGAAACAGAAATTGGGGTGCAACTTGAAGGCCAGCAAAGCAAAACAACCAGTCACTGCTCTTACCTCTACCGCAGTCTGAAATGGTGATACTGTTTCTAGAAATATCAGATTGAGAGTGTGTGTGAGAGCTGTTTGTTACCATTTTATATTTCTCACTGATGCTGAGATTAAAGATGTACATCACTACCGCCCAATTTCTACGGCAAACGAGCATGGCTACTGGGATTAAATGTGTGTGACACCACTGCCTGGTCTGTAAGGCTGAACAGTGTAGCTGTTTTACACTTTGAACTTCAGGAAAGCTTTATTTATTAAAATATAAATGAAATATCACTTTACACTCTTGTATATCTTATTAAATTGTTACTAAAACTGTGCCTTTGCTCTTATGCTATAGACAAATTTAAGTTACAGGTCACATGATATTCTTAAAACTGCTTGAGTTTTGTGCCTTTACCCACTACATATTATTATTAAAGGATTTCTTTGTTTCAGTTGTCTGTCTCAATTAAAGAATATCTTAGTATCTCTTGTAGAGCAAGACCAATGCTGATAAACTTCCTAAATTCTGTTGGCTCAGAAAAGGTTTTCTTTCTTCCTTATTTATGAAAGACAACCTTAGAGACTGAAATTTGTTTTTTGTTGTCTTCAGTAATTTAAATGCATCATCCCTCTCTCTTGACTGCCTGATTTCAAACCAGAATCTTGCTGATTGGTCCCTTTGAACTCATTTGGGAGACATTTCTTTATCCTTTTCCCTTTCAGGGTTTATTTGCTTTTAATTATTGATGATTTGATTGGGTTCATTAGACTTGACACCTCCCTATTTTCTGTCTCAACTATTGGAGAACTACATTTTTTTATTACTATTGAGAAACATTTAATCAATATTTTTATAATCATGCTTCCTAGTCCTATTTAAACAATTTCTTCTGTATATTAAACTCATACCCTAGATCCATTGTATATGTCTCTTGAATTCTTTATTAGAACTCACAGAAAGATTCCCATTGGTTTTCTTAATTGTTTCAATTTTTCTATTGTTTCTTTGTCTAAATGATCTTATCTTTTCTATATTAAAGTGTATTGAGTCTTTCTTTTGGTTCATTGTTCAAAATGTAAAACTAAAGCTTTTTATTATTTTGGAATTATACTTGTATTTTCCTATGTCTTACTTTTATATTTTTAGATAAATTTATTTTGTGTTTTTGAGACAACTTTATTTGTTTATAATGCACTGAACTCAACCTCACTATGGACTTCAAGCTGGCCTTTAACTCATGACAGGATACTTCACCTTTCCAAATGCTGTAATGGCTGGCAGACACCACCATGATTGTTTAGGATTGATAGTTTCAATTATTCTTATTGTATTTCTCATGTTTTTTGTTTTTCAAATTTCAGCTTTTATCCATAAATAAATTTTATTACTTCAAAAATAATGATTTGCATTATAATAATAATAATAATAATATAATAATGTTCTATTTCTTTTCTCCAGTTAATTGTGGGAGTTTGGTTGGCTTACTATATGCTGTCTGATTGTGTATTTGTATTCATTGTAGTTGTGTTGCTTCTAATTCTAGCTAAAGATAATTCTCCAACATTAATATGCTTTCTTTAGGAGAAATAGTCTTCACTAGAAATAGTAATTGCCAATGGGATCTTGCTCTGAACACCCCAATGCCAGATCCCCAGTCCCTAAGATTGTTGTCAAAATAATTCAAGCAAGACATAGAGCATTATGTAGAAAATAGGCAGTTTTCTAGAGTAAACACACACACTCAAGAAGCAAGAGTTAACAATGGATAAAGAGATTATTGTTTAAAGTACATCCTCAAGAAGTGAGATTGTACAATAAAAGGAAACAACTGTGCTAATTATCATTCTGTAATGCTTTAGAACTCTCCTAAAATCATGAGAATGGGAAGCGCCTGAGACTTGGCCAGTCTAGCGCAAGTAACATCAGGACTGGCACAGAGTGCACAACATTAAGACCTTGTTCTTTATCAGAAAGTGTCCAGCCACAAGTAATCTCATAAGGTTCAAAGCTCTTGGAGACCAATGTATTTACCCATCTACACCCTTCTTAGCAGTTTAAGACGTCATATCTCATGGGGTAATAGAGAGGAAACAAGTCCCAAGTTTATGATTAGTCACTTGGTCCCACAATTCCAGTCCTTAATTTTACATGATAGTGATTTTGGAGAAGGTTCCATGCAATCTCTCTAATATTTCACTCAAGATCATCACTCCCTAAGAACTAAGAACTAAGGCCTTAAATTATTTAGCAAGGGGGCTTTGAATTGATCCTGCTGAAATTAGGCTAAATGGTTTAATGTCTTCATGGTGAATGTTTCCATACCTCAGATGATAATCAAAGAGATCCACTCACATGAAATTGTTTAGCCACAGGATCACATAAAGTCATTCAAGTATAAAAGAAAGAACAAAAATAGACAGAAGTGTAGATGGTCCAAGGGCTAATAATAATTAGATTGTCATATCTACAACCTATTTTTATCATGAGAATTTGGAGATCCAATTTTACAGCTGTTCACTGAACAGAATAGTGACATCTGACATGGTTTGGGCATGATAATATAGATAGTGATACACTAGTGAGATCTTCTGAACCAAGCTGTCAGGTACTCACAATGTTAAACCTTGATTATAGCCCAAGTGTTTCTATGAGTGGATGTGAAAATTGATTTTTATTGTCATTATTGTTGTTGTTTGTTTTGTTTTGTTTCTCCTTCAGTACCATAGCATATACTGCTCCCTGTTCTTCATCAAATTTATAGCATAGCCTTCTGACACAAATGACATTTGTCTGAGTCATCAACATGTATTTACCTTAGGTTTGAAAAGATCCCACCTGATTTCTGTGACAGGAGTGGATTAGTAGGAGAAGTAGGAGGAGCTACTGAGTGGGAGGGAGGAGTGTAAATTGCAATTGGAATGTAATATATGAGAGAAGAATCATAAAATACAAACATCATTTAAAAAAGAAGGCATTGTGCTAGGAGCACAATGAAGTCCTGTGTATTTAACAAACAAGATGAGTCTCCTTAAAATGGTTTATAATAAATAACTTTAGGGTCCCATTGAACAATTCAACATTCTAGAAGCCTGACATGTTTAAGAGGAATGAAAGTGCTATATAATTGCAGAGACTCACTTACATGAGGAGACATTTGTTAAAGAAAGGAGGGACTGTTACCTATTTGAAGAGACCGGAGAAGTAAAAAAAAATAACAGAATATTTGAAATTTTAATGACTAGTGTGGTGTGTTACAGGGTAAGAGGCAGGCAGCTCATATTAGGGAGGACAATTGATTCATAGGTTAAGTATTCACTTGTATTTCAAGATAGAGGAAAATATTCTTTATATTTAGGAAAGCCATGATTTTTTTTTTTTGGTTTTTTTCAAGACAGGGTTCGCTGTAGTTTTAAAGAGCATGTCCTGGAACTAGCTCTTGTAGACTAGGCTGACCTTGAACTCACAGAGATCTGCCTTCCTCTGTACCCAAGTGCTGGGATTAAATGCATGCACCATCACCACCCGGCATAAATTTTTAATCAAGTTATAATTCAGTTAGTTGTAATTTCTATGCCTGAAATGTCAGTACCTAAAAGTTCAGCATTAATGGAGAGTCCTATACAGATAAACCCTCAGGACATGTGATGATAGACATTATTTGAATAATTTTTTTAATGCATTTGGAGGCAAGTTCCTCAATATCTTTATATGTGTCATGAGTATTCAGGTGCCAGCAGAGTTCAGAAAAGGGAACTGCTTCCTCTGGAATAGAAATTATATGCTGTTGTATGCCACCTTATATGGAGCTGAAAGTAAACCCAGGTCTTCTGAAAGAACAGTAAGCACTCTGAATTACTGAGCCATCTCACTGGGAACTGTAATAAGATTTACATAGGAAACTGATGATCATTTGACCAAGGAGTTTGGTGATATATCTGTATAAATAAAAGGAATAATATTAAGGCATTTCTAGAAAAGTATTAAATGAAAATTTTCTCATACTTATAAAAAGTTATGTATTTTAAAGGTAGTATAAAGGCTTAGTAAAGTGTTATAGAGTTTCACTGACATAAGAAAACCTGAAAAGATTTGGAGGTCATTTGCTGGAATATTAGATAGGCCTGACTAGAAACCCTAGTGCCAAGGAAAACCTGCAGCGTCAACAACAGTGTGAATATTTAACTGATACCCTGCCCCTTTCCATGATGATCTTTGTTTTGCAAGCCAACAAGAACTGAGGGCTTCTTCACAATACTCAGAACAATGATAAAGGTGTCTTCATGTTCAAGCTATATGCTACCTACTGCCCTCTCTTGCCACACTGAGGACAAAAATAAAGTAAGGATAATGTCCAATTTTGGGGGCATTTTATTATCTTTGAGTGAACTGTTTGTTCCCTGACAGTTATATGTTTGAAAGTTGGTTTGCTTCAGGAGAGAAATCTACTGGAGGAATTAAGTCACTTCATTTGTATGGAAGACATCTATTTTTTTTTCTTTTATTCTTCCATTGTACTTTTAGCCTACTTAAGTCCTGTCTAGCCCTACTCCAGATACTGATAATAGAAAACAATGTTTTTATTCAATAGATCATCAACAGACATTTTGGGTCCCAATTTCAATCTTTATCTTGTGTCAGGGGTATATTGAGAAGCTATTGATCGTGATGGATGTGTCCAGCTTTAATGTGTTCTAGGTATATTAAGGCGCTCCTGGAATCTCAACAGTTATGACTCTGAGAAGTTGGCACTTTCTTTCAAGGATGCTCCTTGACTGTGCTAACGTCCTTTTTGGGATCTTATAAAATCTATCTGAATTCCATGAATTAGCTGAGTTGCTCAGCAGATACCGTAAATTCCTCTAACCTGCTTGGCTCCATATTTTACTCACTGGCCAGAAGTTACCAGAATTTGAATTCAGTGCTTGAACAGGGTGGCTGACAACATTAGGAAGTTAAATAGACCAAGGTGTGTTGAGCACCGCATATCTTCAATAGAATTGCATAGTATAGAATACTATTGTGTACCTGTGTGAAAGATGAGAATGGTGTTGAGACTGCATGAATCACTGATTAACCTCTCAGGTAAGGAAAGAGTGATACTTTTTTGTTTGGTTGTTTTTCTTTTTCTATGTTGAGAATCTGGGATTATTTCCATTCCTTTTACTGGGCACTGGCAGGACTGAAGTTTGCGATTTAAAGTCAGATCTATAGATTTCAACTAGGTAGGCTTTTCAAATTATGGGAACATAGTTAACTATGCCTTATAGGATAATTGTTAACTGAGCCCTCTCACTGAGGACATCTTTAGGCTCACCCTCCTATACACTGCTTTTTGTGGACTTTATATCCTTCATTTCTGCCTAGACATATTTCCAATCAGATATTTCTGTTTAACTACTTGGTGCTAGTTGGGCCCCTTTTATTCCATTTAATTTTAAAGAAGAATCTGTTATTGATGCTTTATGATAAATTTAATCATGTTACATAGAGTTCATGGTGGAAACTTTTGTATTCAGTGGTGAAGCATTTAGTGTCTGATATGATTTGACAGAAGCTGTGCTTAAATAAAGAGAATTATCGAAATGCCGTGTTTTTCTCCAAAAGTTGTAGCTATCTAAAATTAGTGAGTTTTCAATTTTCTATTATATATAGCTTTTAGAGACTCTATTATTCCTGTCCTTGAGTACACAACTGACAACAGATCTGCTATTTTATTTGCTTCTAGCAAGAAAGAAAACTGTTAGTGGCTTAGACTATCTGTATCTGCCTATCTGTTTTTATTTTGCCTCAAATATGCCTGAAAACAGACTGCCTTCTAGGACAACTGATAAATTAGTTAAAAGAATGTGTTCAAACATGTATTGTTTCATAGACACCCTCTAAAACATATATTCTTTCATAGAATATGATATAAAGTCATATATGATGTAAGGTAGCACATGATGTAATGTAAAATTTACATCCTTTTATGAAAATATATCAATATACCAATACATGATTTGTAGAACCAGTGTTGATATGAGAAGCCAGAAATTTAACAGGACACCATTTCAGTAAGGCAAATGTTTTACCAAGCATCTATAGAATTTGCCATTTCTAGCACAACATAAAATTCTATTATTATAATTCAAACTTGGCTTTTATAAGACATCAAGATGAAAAGAAACTGTGTGTATAGTGCTTACCTCAGTCTTTGTCAGACAAGGTTTTGTTTTCTTTACGGAACATATGTTTGGGCTGGTCACAGTGCTAAGAATAAGTGACTACCAAGTCTTCATCTCTCAAAATAGCATTCCTATCATTTCTAACGATCACAGAAAATAGCAGAAGAGGATGTAGAAGAAAGTCAATGGCTATAGTATGAAATAGGGTTGTGAAATGATGTTTTCTACTCATTGCATATCTATTGCACACAGAAACTGAAAGAAGTTCTGGTTACCTGGACAGGAACTAGACAAGAGTAGATCTATTATTTTCCAGTTATGGATCAGAAAAGAGCTCATGTGGCTTACCCTCTCCCCAGAAAACTGATGTTGACAAATGGATACTAAGAAAAAAATTCATTAACTTCAGTGCTAGACTCACTAGTAAAATACCTATGTTCCAATGGAAAGCTCTGTGTTCCATGCTTAAGCGATTAACAGAATAAACTCAGTGGGGACAAAAGTAAAAGAAAAAAACATGCTAATAAGAGCACTTATTAGAGGATAGGTACATGAGGCAGTGGTGAGAAGATAATAGAACGTAGAGTGGTGAGCATGACCAGAATTATATATATATATATATACATACATATATATATATGCCAGATATTTTCAAATAATAAATCAAAGTTCTAAAGAAGTAAATAGAAATATTACAATAAAAATAGAGCTACCTGAACTCAGCAATGATAAGGACTTTATTTTGCAGTTCTTGCCATGGAAAGAGAAATTATTTCTGAGTTCCCTTCTGATGTGAATGACAATTAAAGCTGTTCAGGTTAGTTCCTGCACATACTTATGTGTTAATCCACTTAATCAAAGTTGTTAGACTAGCAATACTACATCAAGGCTGAAATTATTCTATAATTTAGCCTAGTTTCTAATAATACCATTAAACATTCATATTTTCTCTGGTTTCATGATAATGAAGTGATGTGATATGAATCATCACTACTGCATTGCCTTTTAATTACTATAATTTTTCCTATAAATCATTTTACATTGTCTTAATTTCATGGACAAAATGCAAGATTTGAGGGTTCATTATCACCTAGTTCTATGTAGTATATTAGCCCTAGTTCCATAGATCAATAAATCAGTGAGAGGTTCTCTAAATATTTATTACAAGTCTCATGACACATTGGTAGATGGACAGAATAATTACAGAAATGACAAAGTGGTAAAGGCTTTGTATATGTTGAGATTCATAGAGTCCCAATATGATTGATGTAACAAAGACATGCTGGTTTCCTAGAAGTTGTGTTACGTACAAGGCAATTTTTGGTTATTTCAGATATTTATCTAAGAAATTCCTACTAAAAGTCATTGTTCAAATATAGATTTTAATTTCTCTTGAAAAATCCAGTGAAAATTGTTGAACTATATGGAAAAATTAAATTATAATAAATATCTTAATAACAAAATTTTAGTCATGCAAAGCAGTTATATTTTTCATACTGCACCACCAATGTATAAGTGCTGTAATTTCTCTGCCTCTTTGACATTTCTTATTTTCTATTTTTAAATAAATTGATACCGTAATGCAATTTTAGTTTTCACCACATTGATGATTAATGATAAAAAAATATTCTAAATGTGATATTATCATTTGATATCTTTCCAAATTCTTTGAAAGATTTTAACTCCATTGTATGTTTTGAATGACAAATACACCTGACAACTCGCAGGAAAGAAATGACCACAAAAGTAGAATAATTATTAAAGATTACTCTGACAGAAGATAATTTATTCACAAAAATGAAACTTAAAAGTCTATAAGCTTGCAAGTAGCTCAAATTTTAGCATTCTATGAAGGACATCCACTAATGGAGAGATAACTAAATGCTTTTTGGTCACATCAGCTGTTTACACATGTCTTGAAATAATGCACTATATAAGAATATGATATTTTCATGAGGAAGAGCTTCCTGAATTGTTGAAAGAATACTGGAAGGAATATCAATGGTCAATTTAAAAACATGGCAATTGGTTCTTTGTGGTTTGCCCTTGAATGTGAACAATAAAGAGCTTCCATTGATACTTCTTTTTTATTTATTACAGGAGCCAATGTCAAGTATCATAACTATAACATTAAAAAGTTTACATCTACAAGGACTGTACAAACAGCAGTTGTTGGGTAAAATATTTTAGAAGGAGAAAAAACAAAGGTTTATTAGAATATGAAGTAAACTCAGCCTAGAATACCTTAATGGTTGTTCATTATAATATCATTCATCATATTAAAATCATATTGGGGCAGGAACGTATTTGAGTGGACATTTATTATACACTATTGTCTTTATACTATTTCACTACACAACTAGAAAGGTGAGTTCTACACTCTGCCTTATGGTTTCAAACAGTAGTTTCAAATAGTGCCACTCATAATCAGATATTTCTGAGGAATTTTTTCCTTGCCAATCACATGAAGTTTTGTTATAAGGGAAGCTTAATATCTTGACTATATATACAACACAGATATCTTATATTTTACCAAAGGGAAGTTTTATTTTATTTTGGTCAGTCAAGGGAGAAATTGATTTTCTTCAAAATAAAAGGAAATATTCCTAACCACTATACTAAGCACTGGTTGTTTTAAAAATTAGCATTTATTTTCATGATAAATTTTGTTGTGAATTCCACCTAAAATCACAGTGTTAAGTAATGTTGATGTGTGACTACTATACTATACAAGTCATTTTGACAAAAAGTATCCTTATTTTCATCACTAGTAATTCCAAAATAATTAATGAACTTTCCATGTTGTTAAAAGGAATAGGTTCACTGTGCCTACAAAAATGCAGGAAGTATATTTCAAAGTTCAATTAAAATGTCAGCAACATTTTTTAGACCCCAATGCAAGTGCAAATAAAATTTCCATTTTTCACAATCCATTTAACTGTGTAATTGAGGCGCTCCCAACTAACCTACCCTTGGAAGATATTGATCCACAGTGTAATAGCATGTTAAAATACACATAAAAGAAAAAAAATGAGTCTATGAATGTCTTCTTAGTGATAAATATGCTCAATTAAAACCATATGCTCATAAGTGGATAACAGAATTTGGCAGTATTTATAGATGTGCAGAGAAATATTCAAATATGACTTACATAAATTCAAACAAGAAATCAGAATCAACAGATAAGTTCTCTAATCAATTTCAGTAATGGGAACACTAACTTAATCATAATTAAGAAAGATATCCCTCAAATCAGTTTTATTCCTTTGATTAATCTCCCTGAATTACAAAACCAACATGTAGATTTAATTTGTGCACATTAAATTTCATCACTTGAAATTTGAGGATATGTTCCTTCTCATTACGAGAATGTGAGCATACTAAATTTGATTTAACTCTTATGAGCATAACTTGGTTATAACGTGATTCTTACTGACAATGTTAGCTTACCTTTGATCTATAATCCATAAGTTTTGTACAAGCACAAAGAAAAACAAGGTAAATGTGCATGTATATTCAGATCCATATTAAAAGAACATGGAATATAGTCTAGAAATGAAACAATTTGTTGCTCATAGAAGGGGTTTAGAAATGAGATGGAAAGTTATTAGGGATCAGGGAAGACACTCTTCTCTAAAGTTGACTTTTCTACTTTCTTGCCATTTCAAATCATTTTAAGTGTTTACATGCCCATACATAAACAAAAGAATAAACTTGTGGATAAATAGACACATAAGACAGATAGAATTAAAGAAAATGAGCTAAAAGTCCTTAAAATTAAATATTAACTCAAGTGAAATTAATCATATTTTAAATTAATAACATGCCCATACTGAATGAGATAGAGATGTAGAATCAAGATAAGTTCTATAAAAAGTATTCTATATGCTTTGAATTAAAGGCAAAAAGAATTCCTAGTAGATGAGCAGCTCTAGGGGGTTTATTTTTGCAGAGACAACAAATGCTTTTGAATCAATCCTTTAGAAATTTAAAAATTGAGCTAATACATAAATGTATTTTTAGAGAAAAAACAATTGGTTTCTAAAATTAAGAATGGAGTTAATATAGAATAAAATTTTACCAAAATCTTTCAACATTGGCTAACAACTGGAGTTATAAACACAATATGTGGTATGTCTAGACATTTCTAAATAGCCTGGAATGAAAATGACTACAGATGAGTACATGACTATATGCTCGACACCTTGCTAGACAATGAAAGTAGTTTCAAGTCTACAATTCAAACTACACAGAGATTTGGTAGAAAGTATGATGTGTTACCATAGGACACCCAAACCATAGGGTTGTTAGGCGTACAAAGAAACTTCTTTACATATCCATCCTGGATCATTTCTAAAAGTTGCCTGATTTGATTTAATTCCAGATTATAAAACACCAATTTCTTAAAAGGTTTTGAGGAGATGTTTGATGTAAACTTTTCATCTGTAGCACATATTAGCTTGGAATTAAATGTAGTCTGATTTGACATTTAAACCATTTGATCTGTCAGGCCTATCCTTCCAGTTTTGATTCAAGATTTACCCATCACACCTGGCTTCACATGAAGAAATATTTTATTTCAATAAAGCTCGGAGAAATGATTTTTAGAGATACTTCAATGATTCATTGTTTATTAGTTGGAATAAGTAACAAAAGACTATACTAGAAGTTGGTTTGTTAGTTTAAGTGTCCACTATCAATGGGAAATAACTGGCTGTGTATGCTTATAACTCTGTGACAGGATGTGAATCTGTTTATGTGCATACACGCTCCTCTTTTACTTGCTACCAGATGGTCAGGTCTGGGACTGTACTTCTTCTATAAGAGGTGGCAGGGCTAGCTCAAATGCTTTGTTTATGCAAGATTATCTGCTACTATTAGTAACTATTTTTTTCACTAGAGAATTGGTTTATTGAATACAAACAAGAATAGAATTAGCCTAGAAAACTTTTTTTTAGAGGGAAAAAGAAAGAACTGCTGTAGAAATGGGAAGAACATCACAATGGAACACTGTGCCTTGAATAATTTAAAATTAGGAAGAGCTGCAATTATGCACAGTTTAAAAAATCCTGCAATCAACATATACACAAACATATTTTAACCAATTAATTCAACAATCATAATGTCACACTAACATGAATAAAAATTAAATTAATTTGTAAATGAAAATTCCCTTACAGGTAAGGGAAAACTATACCTTATATTGCTGAATATCTGTTAATAAGAAAATTTAAAGATAGAAATCTAACTTTGACAGCAATAGTACTTGATTCAATTAATTAATAAATATTAATCACACCAAACTAGTTGGTGGGTGTTTTAAAAGTTACAGATTACTTACCAAACAACAAGATACTACTATAGTCAAAAATTAATGTGGAAGCCAAAGTGAAGTAGCAACCAAAGCAGACATAGGTGACAGTGAGTTTAACAACATTGTGTGTCTCTTGATAGTATGCGTGGTGAACAAATTTTCTGTCATTTATTTAATATCCCTCCTTAAAATGTATAATTTCTAATTAATTATACAGAGACAACAGACAAAACAGAATGAGGGAAGTTTTCTAAAATGTCTAATTAATGATCTTTCATAAAATGTTAATTTTATGTACTACCATGAAAAACACAAATTTCTATAACAAAGTTGTCTAAAAGTCATGTAATAAATGACCTCAAATCTTGATACATTGTTCTTTACTGTGAAAGTATTGCTTTGCTAATTTTTCCAATCTGTTTAAAGTAATTTATTAATTCCATGGTGATACTGACTCAAACACAGATTTCTAGATTTCTATGATATCTTATAAAGGAATCAGTTAATTTGGGAACTGAAAATACTTAAAAATTAAAGTGAATGTCTGTAAATCCAGTAAGTCATTAGAAAAGCAATTCACAATTTATATGAAAAGGGCAAAATAGACTATATAAGCTTTGTTAGCTCTACAAAGACACATGTATTTTAATAATTGTGGTAGATAGTCACAGGACATAGAACATGGAAATATTAAGCCGCTTATGAGCTGGAAATATCATCTTTATTGGATAGTTTTCATCTTATTTGACGATGTTATGTAGACTATCAAGACAGAAAAATAATTACTATCCTTCTTCAGTTCGGAACAATGCAAGCTAAAATTACAACTGACCTGAAAAGATATGATAATTGGAATAATATTGGCAGAAATGTTGCGAGTGTAATCAATCACTTTCTAATTGTTTTTATTATCTGTTTCACAAGTAAGAATTCATATATGAAACCATTAATTGGGACAAGTATGAGTTACATAAGGGATGATACTACAACTCTTATTTTGTTAAGTATTAAACTCTCTGCTAAGTACTTATCTTACACCATACAGGAGGAGTACACCTCAGAACCCTTATCAGAGAAAATCCTTTTGCAGTAGTCATTTATCAATACAGAGACCTGAAACTGGTCATTGTTTCGAGAATGTGAGATTATGGAGTGCCCAGCTCTAAATCAGACAGCTATTCCTAATCACTCTCCCCAAGGCTCATTGATCACCACTGAAGATGGTGAAGAAAGATTATAAGAGCAAAAGGTATTGGATGACTGCAGAAAATAAATTTCAGATATAACCTGCCCACCACAGATATGAGTACACAGTTAGCACTACGGTGTGTTAAACACTTTCACAAGTCAAGACATCCAAAATCCTAACATGGATGGAGGATGTGTTTATAAATTCAACCCGTAGTCAAAAACCTATTGAAAATTCAGCAATTTTCAATTATTATGAAATACAAATTTATATGTTTATAATTCGAAATCAAGAAAAAAACCATTTTGGTTCATCAAAAAATTTCTTTAGGGAGGTAGAATGCAGATGATATGAAAGGGAAAGGGGGACTAATGGGAATGGAAGTTTCAGTGGGAAGAGCGATGAGATGGATCTGCTCGGGATGATATGAGGACAGAGATAGCTAGCAGTAAAGACATTTAAAGAGCCTTACAGAAACATACTATTTTATGAGTTATATGTATATGCATATTTATTCATATAAAATAATTTAAAGAGAAATACTGTACACAGGATATTTTGCTAGGTGTTGGAACCTCTCCTCCAAGATTTTGGCCAGAAGTATTCTGAAGACATACAAATACTACAACCTGATGCCATTGGTCTCTATTCCTACCAAGCTGATAAGATCTTATTATTGAAGACACTACATATGTTAGATATAGAACATAAAGATATCAAATTAGAACTGACCTGTACACTTCCTTTCTGATAGCTAGGTGTTTTTTAGTGCTTGTAGTGGAGAAAAAGGAACAAAATTCTTACCTAAATATGACACCACTAAACTGCAATAATTACCTACTTGAAAAGATATCTTCCTGTAGACAGTAGTAGTACTAATGTTACAGAGTAACCATCTACTTTCTCATTTGATTTAATTCAGATCTGAATGAAGAAACACGCCTGGTACAGGAAATCTGTCGAAGAACAAATGACTGGTAAAGCGCACATGCCACACGTGTGAAACTACAACTTCTATTCTCCTAAGTGGACAGAGTACCAACACATCCTTTATATGTTTATCCATCTACCTATGGATTTGTACAGCCCTCAGATCCCATCAGAAAACTCTCTTGGTACATTGGATGGTGGGTAGCACAGTAACTCACAGTTTTTCCAACTCCAGAAAGTAAGTGTTAGTGGAGAGTTCAGCTACAAATGGGATAACTATAAAATACTTACCCCAGGGTAATGACCCACCACAGAGGAAGGGGTTAAAAACCTGTGGGAGCTGGAAGCGGGGTAAAACTGGAGTGGAGAATTTTCTTCTGGGTGTGATATGACTATTGTAGCCACTAACTCATAGAACCTATCTTTGCCTATATACAGCCTTCAGAAGATCAAGCCAGTCAATGTTCTACGATGGAAGGTGAAGGGGTACATAAGACGCTACACCTAAGTGAGGTGTTATGGATAGTTAATGGTTTCTGGGGTAGAGTTAGTTTTCCTTTTGGGTGTGGCTTCTGGTAGGTAGAGCAAGTTGCAGTGGATGGTCCCATATCTAGCTGTACATGGAAGAATCAATTGACAATTGACAGTTTGTTATTAAATAAAGTTATTAAATAAAATAAAGTGAGGACTCAAAGTTGAGGGGTTAGGGATACAGGCTGAATCTTGGCATAGTTATTATCAAAATACATTGTATAACATTTTGAATATATATATATATGAATATATATATACAATGGCCATATCAACTCTCTGCTAAGAACTGAAATATATAAATGTATATATTTCAGTTGATACATATTAACTTTAAATATCCTACAATCCATAAAAAAGATACATTAGCTATACAATAATTTATTAACTTTAAGTGTCCTACAATCCATAAACAAGATACATTAGCTATACAATAATTTATTACTGGTAGACATGGATGACTCTGATCTTTATACTTTCAAAGACCTCTGTGTACATATCAAAATATGTCCCTAACATTTAAAATAATACGTATTGCTTTCTTTTTTAATGTATTGATAAATTTAAACATTATATCTTTTAGTCTCAAATGTCCTTTTCATTGTCTGACTGTTGTAAGGATAATGTTATTCAGTTTTCTACTTGATATCCTGACTTGTGGAAGCACAGAGGAAAAGACTAAAATCATTCTCTCTAAATCTAAAAGAATAAAATCTCCCCCATCTCTATCTCTCTCCCTTTCTCTGTCCCTCTATGTTTATACTGTTATCTACGTGTATTCATTTTCTTTATTAACAAATGCTGACCATAAAGATATTTTTCTAATTTGCATGAGTGTATTGTACATCTTCTTTTAAGCTTCTAGCTTTATAATTTATATATTCCTGATTTTTGTCATTTCAACTAAAGGGCTCCAATCAAACCTGAAACTTGGTATGTCATAAGGACTCTAGCTATTACTACATTAGTACTGACTAGTTTATTTGGTGTATAACTGGCAAGCACACTACCAAGAGAGCAAGGAAAGAACTGGGTATTAGCAGAAATTTCATTTTTAGGATAATCTTTAGAGTCAGAAATAGATTTACAACTCATAGCACTATTATTTAGCCACTTCTTTACTTGTTTGATGACTATAAATGATATATGACATATTTATAAAGGAAGTAAATTATCATAGAATTTTGACAGATTTAAAAGTTATACCACTAAAATGAATAAAGAAAGGGATTTATTACAAAACATGATTTTCACCACCAGAAACAATTCACCACTAAGGTTTTCTTTCTTAACCAATGTTGAAATGAGAGTCATCAATATATTGAGTCATGACTATCATTGAAATCATAAATCATCTAACACCTGTAAGAATGGCCAAGATCAAAAACACTGATGAAAACTTATGCTGTAGAGGTTGTGGGGTAAAGGAAACAATCCCACATTGCTGGTGGAAGTGTAAGCTGGTACAGCCCCTTTGTGTAGTAAAGAGGGGAGTGGCGGGCCTGCTTTTGGTCCTACCCACCGGGCTCTGGGCCGCCTGGGGAACTTAAATCCCAAAATAACCACATGGAAATTGTATTAATTAAATTACTGCCTGGCCCATCATACCTAGCCTCTTCTTGGCCAACTCTCACTCTTGATCTAACTCATTTCTATTAATCTGTGTTCACCACAACATTGTGGCTTACCGGGAAAGCTTCTAACCAGTGTCAGTCTCAGGCAGGAAAACCATGGCATCTGCCACACTACCTTCTTCTGTGCATTCCTTCCTGTCTACTCTGCCTGCCTGATTTCTGCCCTATCAAAAGGCCAAGGCAGTTTTCTTTATTCCCCAATAAAAGCAACACAAATACAGAAGAACCTCCTACACCACCTTTGGATATTAGTATGGTGATTTCTCGAAAAATTAGAAAACTTTCCTCAAGACCCAGCAATACTACTTTTGGGCATATATACAAAGGATGCTCAATTGTATCACAAGGACATGTGCTCAACTATGTTCATAGCAGTATTGTTGTCATAGCCAGAACCTGGAAACAACCTAAATGCCCTTTGACCAAAGAATGGCTAAGGAAAATGTGATTTACACAATGGAGTACTACACAGCAGAAAAAAAATAATGACATGTTGAAATTTGCAGGAAAATGGGTAGAGCTAGGAAACATCATATTGAGTGATGTAACCCAGTCCCAGAAAGACAATTATCATATGCACTCACTCATAAGTGGTTTTAAACATAAGCAAAGAAAACCAGCCTACAAATCACAATCCCAGAGATCCTAGACAATAATGAGGACCCTAAGAGAGACATACATGGATCTAATCTACATGGGAAGTAGTGAAACACAAGATCTCCTGAGTAAATTAGAAGCATGGGGACCATTAGAGAGGGTTGAAGTGGAGGAGATAGGCAGGGGAGGTAGCAGAGAAAAATCTATAGCTCAATAAAATCAATAAAAAAAGAAAAATAAATCACAGGGAATTTCTTTTCAGTATATATTCATAGAGATCCTGGACTGTGGAATAGAGTCATTGCTTGTGAGTAGAATAATAGTGCATATATGGGATGAGCAGCCTCACTGCAACCCTGAGCCATTCTCAGGAGTCTTGATTGAAGAAAATCTGTACATTATAAAAAAGATATTAAGAAATATATCAACAATGATGAATGTAGGGCCCAGCTTAAGATAATGTAATATTAATGTCCAGATGAATTGAAGTCAACAAAGTGTTGGTGCTACTCAATCTTGTTTATTACAGGATGGGTTAATGAACATGTCTGAAACAAGATTTAAAATGGTATAGTACTTGTGTTGTATAGCAGTTTCCTCAGAGAATGAACCATTCCATTTCCCACTGACATCCCTTGGAACAAAAGGTAAACAACTCAAAATAGTTTTGAGTTGTCCAGAAACTGACCAGATTCACTAAGATCCTCCCTTCAAGATTAAGCAATAAAGATGACTCAAAGTCCCTCTCAGACAAGTCAAACTACAAAGAATACCACAGACCACATTTCTGCCTGGAAGAAACAGAAACAAGTTGAGTTGATTAGAACATGTTTAGACAGACTTAGTCAGCTGGCACAGACATTTGCCAACATTGAGCTGCCTGCAGACACTGTAGTGTGCTTCTGGTTGTTAGCTTTGGTGAGCTACCACCAATGGTGGTATAGGCGTTAGTGAGCCAGCTGTATTTGAGTTTCTTCTACTCTTATAATCAATCCTTCACCCATATTCTTGTAACTAGTCACTATAAAACTAATTGGTTCATCAGTTGGACTTAAGTAGTATAAGTACTTTTATATGTTGTGGGCTCCCTATCTGTGGTGAGTAGGTTTGTGTGTGTGTGTGTGTGTGTGTGTGTGTGTGTGTGTGTGTGTTGTACTACCTTAAGAAAATCTTGTCACACAACAACCTGAAAACACTAACCAATATACATAGATTCTAACATGATAATTCTATTAGAGGTGAGTATCGAGGTGGGTGAGATGTGAATATTTATTTAAATTCCAAAGTTTGTAGTCTTGAAATAACCTTATATAAAACAAAAGCCCAGCATATTAGTGAAATCAATCACCCACTCTCACCACTGGAAGAAACAAGGCAGGGAGCAAGACTGTATTCAAGTTTAATTCAGAAATGTCAGAAGCTTCTTTACTCTCTAAATCCGTTCTAAAGCTCACGTATAGCAACCAAATACCTGTGTCAAATAGAATGACCCAGAGGATACAGTCTAAGGCTTGTTGTACGATTTTTGTATACTATGTGAAGACATATTGCTGTGATTGGTATAATAGAAACCTGGGCATCCAACAGTTATGCAGAAGGTACAAGCAGGACTTCCAGGGCAGCAAGCAAGAGAGAAACTGGGAGGAGAAATCTAGGTATGTGGATTTTACCAGTAGGCATTGTGGATGTTCCATACTAAGAAGAGGCAACTGAGCCCTGTGATAGAATATAGATTAATAGAAAGAGCTTAATTAAGTTAGATGATCTAGTTTTAAAAGATTTATACAATGGAGTTCTACATAGCAGAAAAAAATGACATCTTGAAATTTGGAGGCAAATGAATGGAGCTAGAAAACATTATATTGAGTGAGGTAACCCAGACCCAAAAAGACAATTATTATATGTACTGACTCATAAGTGGTTTTTAAACATAAAGCAAAGAAAACCAGCCTACAAATCACAATCTCAGAGTACTTAGACACCAATGAGGATCCTAAGAGAGACATACATGGATCCAATCTACATGGGAAGTAGAAAAAGACAAGTTCTCCTAAGTAAATTGGGGGCATGGGGAGCATGGGGAGCATGGGAGAAAGGTGAAAGGGAGGAAAGAAGAAGGGAGGGGAGCAGAGAAAAATGTATAGCTCAGTAAAAAGTAATAAAAAAGTTTCATAAGGCCAAGACTCCATAATTAATAAAGTCTACATGTTGTTATTTTTGGGCTGATAGTCCCAAGAAAAATCTGACTGCTAAGGAGACATTTAAGGAAGAAAACAGATGTTGGAACAACATCTAAATGAACCAAAACTATATTTTCAGAGAAATTAAGCTGTAAGAGGTTGCATGGGAAGATGGTGGTGCAAGCTGATACATGCCTGTCCATTTTGATGTTCTTTACCTTTTCCAAGTCGATGATAGTTTGAATGAGACATTCCAAATATACAGTCACGCACTTGAGTCCGTGATCTCAGTTTGCAGTGCTACGTGGGAATATATAGTTGCATTTCTTTAGTATTTTAATAAAGAAAACTTGCCTACAGACAAGAAAAGTAAAACAGCCACACTCAACCTTACAGACCAGGCAGCAATAACACACAACTGTAACCCCGGTAGAGCTTGCTACACAAACCAGGCGGTATTGGTGCATGCCTTTAATCCCAGAACTAGAGAGGGTTCTAAGATGGGAGGAGACAGCTCTCAAACACAGTCTCATTCTGAGATTTCTGGAGGCAGGATCACCATTTTCAGATGAGAGACAGGAGCTGACTGCTCTCCTTTTCTGATCTTCAGGTTTAACACCAATGTCTGTCTCTGAGCTTTTACTAATAATGCTTCAAGAATGTTAGAAAGCACCGCCTTGCTGGAGAAAGTATGTCACAGGAGGTGTTTTTGAGAGTTAATAGCTTGCTGTTGCTTCTTCACTTACTACTTTTGTGGTTGCTGTAGAAGAAGTAATTTCTTAGTGTCATGCTTCCATTACTAGTCATGGCCCTCAGACATAAAAGTCTCTAGGAACTCAGCCAAAATAAACTCTTCCTTCTATAAGTTGCTTTTGGCCATGTTATTTTTATTACAGAAATGGAACCTGTTTCTGGGTAAAATAGATTTGCTATGATGGTCAGGCCAAAAATCTTTCCATCTAAAATAATACGTTTCAAACACAAATTTAAGTATATAAGAAAGAAAACCAAAAATGTTACAGCTAATATAATTTCTGTAGCACTTTGTAGAAAATTGTCAGCCTATATTTGGAACACCATCCTGCAAATAATGACCCAAAGACTAAATATTAATTATTAAAACTTGGCTATAGCTTAGGATTTTTTTCCAACTAGCTCTCGTAACTTAATTAACCATTTGTCTTTAAAAAAATAAAAAAAACCCTAAATTCTACCACAAGGCTCAATTATTTCTTCTTAGTATGGCACATTCGATTTGCTCCAAGTCTGCTGGCAAAATCTGTATACCAGATTCATCTCAGTTTCTCTCTTTCTCTATGTGCATGGAAGTCCTGCCTAATTTCTTCTGCCTAGCTATTGGACATTTAACTCTTTATTAAACCAATCAGAGGCTTTTTAGGCAGACACACATCTTTAAAATGTTATTTTACATTTAAAGGGGGAGATGATATAGAAATAATTAATTTGCATTGGTATAATTTTTCCTTTATTGATATAAATTTAAGGTCAATTTTGTTATATGTATTTCTGATCTTGATTAAGGTATTGTGATTATGTAGTTCATTTTAAAATGTAATGTATAATTAGGAAATATAGGTTGTTAATGGATAATAATCAATAATAGTCAAGTTTGTATTCATGTTAGATTTTCTAGATATATAGAGATATATTTCAATTAGATAGGCATTCTTCATATCTTTCAAAGACTACAGAATATTGCATTTAATAACTTAGGATTTTTCATGACAATGAGACACGTCTGCTCCTGGTAGCACCAAGCTACTTACAGAGGAAAATGGGCATTGAAGAGGCTCCTTATGGAGTTTGCTAGCCATTTGGGCAAGAAACTGCTCTTGCCTGGACTGCTTAACTGGACACAAAGAACCCACAGAGAGAGGACTGCTGAACTTGCCTAAAGGTGAGATGATCCTTCCTGGTTCCTGATTCATGAAAGAGTCTGCGAGACATTCTTCAGGATACAGAAGAAAGTGACTGAACTGTCTTTAAAATTTCCTGCTTCATGGAAGTGTCTGCTGAATACTGTGGGCCTGTAGGCTGAAGATGGATGCCCCAACAGTACAGAGGAACTTTGGGTGACTGTCCAGGCAGCTAGAGGTCTCTGTCACTTCTAGAGTTTTGGAAGTTGCTTACTTCTCGTTTACTTAGGTAATATTATATCCTTCTGGAGTCTTTGATGGAGTTGAAGAATGGATAGTTATAGTTAGAGTTTTCCATTGTTATGATAAAATATAAAATAGATCTAAGTATGGTAACTGTAGTTCTTTCTTGATAACTGTTTTGTTATATGTAATTGTGCTATGTTAAAGTGAAAGCCTTTCTTTTTTGTTTAAACAGAAAAAGGGGAAATGGTGTAGAAGGTCCTTCTGTATTTCTGTTGTTTTCATTGGTTAAATAAAGAGACTGCCTTGGCCTTTTGATAGGGCAGCCCTTAGGTGGGCATAGTAGACAGAACAGAAGGCTGGGGGAGAGAAGGCAGTGTGGCAGACGACATGCTTCTCCGGCCCAAGATGGACACTGGTTAGACTCATGCCGGTAAGCCACATCCTTGTGGTGAATACAGATTATTATAAATGGGATGAATCAAGATGTAAGAGTTGGCCAAGAAAAGGCTGGAACTAATGGGCCAGGCAGAGTTAAATGAATACAGTTTTTGTGTAATTATTTCGGTAGCCGGGAGCTGGGTGGAAGGACACAGCCTGCACGCCTCTTACTACAGGCAGACACACATCTTTACAATGCAAACAAATTTTCTGCACCAACACTAAATGAGGACACTAAACAATAATATGTGAACAAAGTAGTCAGAATCATTTTAATTACCTGTAAAGAGCATACCTGTCTAAATTGTAAATAATAACTGCTTAATTTAAATATGTTGTTTTTATTATTAATTAAAGACACTTCAACCATGCATTAAATATCTGTACCTATTATATCTGTGGATACTTGTAGATTAAATATCTATAAATATTTGCACTAGAAATAACCATGCAGCATATGGTGGTCAAAGAACATGTGTTACATGATGGGGAAAAGGAAGAAAAATAGAGAGAAGACTGAGACTTTAATAGACATATTCGTATCTACATTATTAAGAGGATGAAACACATTCAAAGTGGGCTGTGCATTGTCATCTTTAGATGATTTGGTTATACGTAAGGCCTGTTTGTTACAAGCACATCTGTTGGATGGCAACTTTTCAAACAGTGCTCCCGATGTCTTGTTTAGATCATATTTTTTTCAATTTATTCATTTTTCCTTCAAAATATATAGTGAGAATCAAACACTGAATGTGGGACTGGGTGAGTGAAAAGTTGAACCCTCTTCTTAATTTGTAGGACTTATGGTTTACATGGATAAACATACCAAGTGTGCAGAAGTCTTACTCATAAACATGGCAAATAAAGAATCCAAAATGAATTACCAGCCCAATGAAAAGAAGATTCACCTGTCTGAGTAGTACAGAATTGATGAAATGAATGAAATATCTGTCATATTTAAATCTGTTAAGTTAAACATATTTGGAATAGCAAGTCCCATCCTTCTGTGGGACATTGTAAAAATAGGAAAAAAATGTTACTGTTGGTGCAGAAACCTATAGATATTTAATGCAGGAATTTAAATGTCTTTCATTGTTAATAAAAACAAAATATTGAAATTAAGCAGTTTTCATTTACCATTAAAATAGGTAGCAGTCTATTAGGTTTATATTTACTATTTAACTATCAATGACTCTTCCTACCTTTTTGTTTGTTTCCTTCCTTTATTTAGTAATTTGCAGATAATGTCATGCTGCCCAAACTGGCTTTGACATCAAGATTCTTCTTCGTTAGTTGTTCAAGTGCTGGGATTATAAGCATGTGCCTCAAAGAAGGCTAAAACTACATTTGTTTTTGTTTTTTGCTTTTCCCCAATGGATCAAGAAACTGAAGCTATAATTATTGAATACTTTACTTGTATAATTGTTCTAACAGAACTAAAGATACTCTCAGTGACACTAGTGCCCCCCTTTTCAGCTGCCAGACTACTGCGGAAACAGCCCACAGGAAGTTGTGGTTTTCATAAGAATTACTGAGTTGTTAGAAGTTTATCTCACAAGAAAAGATTCACACAGATCAAAGAACGTCTTCAATCACCTCATAGGAGAGACTTGGAAGACCCTTTTCACTATTGCCTGCCTGTTTAATTACCCTATAGAATATATATGGCATTATCAAACTTTTTAGGCATGACAAGAAGCAGGCTCCATTTGTATCAACTGCAGTAATACACCTAAGTTATGCTGAAGGCACTTTACCTCAGACATTTGAGTCTGTGTTTGGAAGTAAAATAATAACCATCAAGTTTTGTTTGGAAAAACAAAAGTACTATCATAATCTCATATAATAAATAACCACTTGATTTTGACTATTTCTACATATCCTATCAAACAAGCCAGCAAATAAAATCACACATTATTTAACTTTAATTTATAGTCATGTTATTAACTTTTGAAATAGATAATGAGAGCACATTGGACATAATATAGATTTTTCTTTTTCTATCTTTCAGTTGATAATACATTCTTAAAGTATAAAACAGTTTTGTGCAATTCCAATACACTGAGACATTCCACCCACATTCCAACATTATTTTTGAGGCTTCCTGAAATATTTACAATTCTCAATAATGATGTTTTCCCAGAAATGAGAAATCTTTTATTTATTGCTTCAGTAGCCTAAATCTAAGTATTCCATCTTCCAACTGTTTTGCCAATACTTTCATCATTCTCCATTTTTTATATCAAGAACACCATGCCCCAAAATATTACAATACATTTCATAGGATATCAAAGTAAGGAACTGAAATGTAAACTTTCTCATATATGTCACCTTAAGGTTAAAAGGAAACTGAAAACTAACTTGGACATGATGAATTGTTTTCAAACAGCTTTGATTTTATATTGCACCTTAGTGAGAGGTTTTCAACTGAAATGTATTTCTCCCATGTGTACTACTCATTAATTTTGTTAATAAGGGGAAATCCAAGGGATTTTGAACTTTTATTTGTATATATTTGATAATTTATTGATTATACAATACTTACAAAATGCATGCTAATAAAGGGAAGTGGAAGATTTCCAACACTTTTCTATAGATTCTTAGATTTTAGAGAGAGAAAAACACATTACATTAAGTATTTAACTTTAAAGTAGGCAATATATAAGAATTTTTAAATAAATATAATTTTCATGCTGTTCCATTTCACTTCATTAGCATTACTTTGTTAGCATTTTAGGATTATTTATTTGAGAATACAATCTGAGAGTCAGTGAACTTAGTGAGCATAGCTTAAGAAAGATAGATACTATCTTTCTTAAGCAAGGAGATAGAAGCTGGCATCAAAAAACTCCCAACCAAAAAAAAGTCCAGGGCTGGATGGTTTTATTGCTGAATTCTACCAGAACATATAAGAAGAGCTAATACCTATACTCCTCAAAGTGTTCCACATAATAGAAACCGAAGGCTCACTGCCAAACTCTTTTTATGAAGCTACAGTTACCCTGATACCAAATCCTCACAAAGACTCACTCAACCAAGAAAGAGAATTACATATCATTCTCACTCATGAACATTGAAGCAAAAATTCTCAATAAAATTCTGACAAACCAAATCCAAGAACACAACAAAAAATATCATCCATCATGACCAAGTAGGCTTCATCCCAGAGATGCAGGGCTGGTTCAGCACATGAAAATCAATCAATGTAACCACCATATAAGCAAACTGAAAGAAAAGAAAAAACATATGATCATTTCATTGAACTCAGAAAAAAAGCATTCGACAAAATTCAACATCCCTTCATGATAAAGGTCTTAGAGAGATTAGGGATAAAAGGATCATATCTAAATATAATAAAAGCAATATACAGCAATCCTACAGCTAACATCAAATTAAATGAGAGAAACTCAAAGTGATTCCACTAAAATCAGGAACAAGACAAGGCTGTCTGCTCTCTCCATATCTCTTCAACATAGTTCTTGAAGTTCTAGCAATAGCAATAAAACTACATAAGAAGATCAAGGGTATTCAAATTGGAAAAGAAGAAGTTACACTTTATGATATGCTAGTGTATATAAGTGACCCCAAAAACTCTACCAGAGAATTCCTCCAGCTGATAAATACCTTCAGTGATGTGGAAGGATACAAGATCAACTCAAGAAAATCAGTAGCCCTCCTATACACAAAGGATAAAGAAGCTGAGAAGGAAATCAGAGAAACACCACCTTTCATAATAGCCACAAATAACATAAAATATCTTGGGGTAACACTAACAAAGGACGTGAAAGACCTATTTGGCAAGAACTTTATGTCTTTGAAGAAAGAAATTGAAGAAGATACCAGAAAATGTAAAGATTTCCCATGCTCTTGGGTAGGAAGGATCAACATAGTAAAAATGGCAATCTTACTGAATGCAATCTATAGATTCAATGCAATCCCCATCAAAATCCCAACACAATTCTTCACAGACCTTGAAAGAACAATACTCAACTTAATGTGGAAAAACAAGAAACCCAGGATAGCCAAAACAATCCTGTACAATTAAAGAACTGCAGGAGGCATTACCATCCCTGACTTCAAGTTCTATTACAGAGCTACAGTAATGAAAACAGCTTGGTATTGGCATAAAAACAGAGACACTGACTAATGGAATCGAATTGAAGATACGGATAATAATTCACACACCTATGAACACCTGATTTTTGACAAAGAAGCAAAAAAGATACAATGGAAAAAAGAAACTATCTTCAACAAATGGTGCTGACATAACTGGATGTCAACCTGTAGAAGAATGAAAATAGACCCATATCTGTCGCCATGCACAAAACTCAAGTTCAAATGGATTAAAGACCTCAATATAAATCCGACCACTGAACCTGATAGAGGAGGAAGTGGGAAGTAACCTTTAATGCATGGGTGCAGGAGACCACTTCCTAAATATAAAACCAGTAGCACAGACAATAAGGGCAACAATAAATAAATGGGACCTCCTGAAACTGAGAAGCTTCTGTAAAGCAAAGGAAATAGTCAATAAGACAAAAAGGCAGCCTACTGAATAGGAAAAAATCTTCTCCAAGCCCACATCAGACAAAGGACTGATCTCCAAAATATATAAAGAACTCAAGAAACTAGACATTAACATTCTAAATAACCCAATTAAAAAGTGGTGTACCGAACTAAACAGAGAATTCTCACCAGAAGAATTTCAAATGGCCAAAAGATACTTAAGGACATGTTCTTCTTCCTTAGCTATCAGGTAAATGCGAATCAAAACAACTCTGAGATACCATCTTACACCTGTCAGAATGACTAAGATCCAAAAACTATTGATAACTTATGCTGAGAGGATGTGGAGCAAGGGGAACACTCATCCATTGCTGGTTGGAATGCAAACTTGTGCAACCATTTTGGATATCAGTGTGGCATTTTCTCAGAAAACTGGGAATCAACCTACCTTGGGATCCAGCAATTCCACTCTTGGGAATATATCCAAGAGATGCCCAATCATACTACAAGAGCATTTGTTCAACTATGTTCATAGCAGCATTATTTGTAATAGCCAGAACCTGGAAACAACCTAGATGCCCCTCAACTGAGGAATGGATAAATCAAGTGTGGCACATCTACACATTAGAGTACTACTCAGCAGTAAAAAATAATGACATCTTGAATTTTGCAAGCAAATGGACAGAATTAGAAAACATTATCCTGAGTGAGGCAACCCGGTCCCAAAAAACCGAATGTGGTATGTACTCACTCAATAGTGGATTCTAGCCATAAACAAGGGACATTGAGCCTATAGTTAAGTATACGAGAGAAACTAAGTAATGAGGTGAACCCAAAGAAAAACATATATAGACCCACCTGGAAATTGGAATCAGACAAAACTTTGGGAGCAGGGTGGTGGGGGTTAGAAGGAAGGGGAGAAGGGGGGTTGAGGAGAACTCAAGGGAATGGGATAGTTGAGATGGAGGGAGGACAGATATGAGAGCAAGGAAAGAGATATCTTGATTGAGGGAGCCATTATGGAGTTAGCAAGAAACCTGGCTCTAGAAAAATGCCCAAGAACCCACAGGGATGACCTCAGCTAAGACTAAGCAATAGAGGAGAGGATGTCTGAACTGACCTTACCCTGTCGTCAGACTGATGATTATCTTAAATATCACCATAGAATCTCGTCCAACAACAGATGGAAACAGAGGCAATGACTCACATCGGAGCACTGGACTGAGCTCCCAAGATCCAGTTGAAGAGTAGAAGGAGTGAGAATATGAGCAAGCAATTCAAGACCATGATGGGGTCATCCACTGAGACAGTTTGCTTGAGCTAATGGGAGCTCACCTGTTGGGACCATTTGGAGCCCTGGCCTCTAGCTACTTTCCCCTGCTAGTGACCTTTACTTGGCCTTCTGGTTTGTGCTACTGAAAACTGTGTCCAGCCTTGTCCTTGATTGAGGATCAGGAGATGAGGTTTTCAACTGCTGGCCCACCTGACTGTGTTGGGTATATAAGCCTCCATAGTACTATTCAATAAAGGGCTTCTTTATCAGTGACTAGAGGTGTGTGTGTGTCTCTCTGTGGTGTCTCTGTGTGCCTGTGTATTTCAATCTCAAGCTCCTTGTCCGAGGCTCACGAATGGTCCTGTAGTGCAGGCGCCGCAATACAGGAGTAGTACCATACTGTCATGTAGTACAGGCGGGCACTACACTCACCAACTCCAACTGGACAGGGAGTGAATGAGCATGCTAACAACCAAGCCCCTCTGAAGGGGGTTGACAGCTGAGGCAGACTGAGGGGCCACTGACAGTGACACTGGGATGTGTCTCTACTTGCATATACCGGCTTCATGGGATCCTATTCTCTTTGGATGTAAACCTTGCTCAACCTAGATGCAGTAGGGAGGGCCTTGGACTTTCCACAGGGCGAGGTGCATGGCACTCCCTTAGGGTTGGGGGGGTGGGGGAAGGGTCTGTGGAGGGAAAGGGAGGGGACTGGGAGGAGGGGAGGGAGTGCGAATTTGGATTGGTATTTTTTTTTAAGTAATAAAAAAAAAGACTCCCTTGAGATACTATTTTAATATTATGTCTCGGATACCCAAGACAGGACCTTGGTGTTTCTCAGTTTCAGGTTTTCGGATCAGAACTGGAGCTAAAGGAACTTGTCTCAATATTATGGAGACATTTAATACATATGAATTAGTATCAATTTATTTTCATCATGTAGTTTTCAGAATGAAACTTCTTAAGAAGCAATAAAATAATTCAGAAAACTGTAGAAGTGTCTGATATACTAGTATTTCGGGAAATAAGTGAAATGATTGTCTTTCCTTAAAGAAACAAGAGTTGCTTTCTCAGAAAAGGTAAAACGCAAAAATAGCACTGACATATTCTATTCCTCAAACACATAGGCTTCTCTGTCCGTAGCTATGTTTTATAAACAATTTTAATACGGTCTTTCCAAATCAACACATGATCCCTTTAAAGTACTATATTAGGTACTTTTCTATTGCAGTGACAAAGTTTCATGACCAATGTAAATTATGGAGTAAAGGGATTATTTGGTTTTACAGTTCCTAAGAGTTAAGTATCCACCATGACAATGAGGTATGGTAAATAGCAGCGGGTGAGGCGGCTGGAGCATCATGTTGAGAACTCACATTAGCCTAGCAAGCATGAATCAGAGAAAGAAAACTGGAATGACTTGACTCTTTAAACACTGAATACCCAGGCTCAGTCAAATGACTCCTTCAACAATTCCACAGTTGTTAAACCTCACCAAACAGTGCCACTAACTGGAGACCAATGGTTAAAATACATGGACTGTGGGAGCTATTTGATTCAAAATACCACAGCATATAAGAACACTGAAAAAGAAAGGAAGACAAGGTAATTGCTCTCATCCTTAAGCAGAGAATCCAAAATTTAACCTCAGTAATCCTCTGACAAGTAGAATAAAATATTCACTAAAAAGCTTATTTACTGTTAAAATTATGTCATAGACTGATAAGATTCCACAAATTCTTCAAAATATCTGGATGGCTGGGAGTCAATAGCTTTCTTTTTGAAAATTAGGAAGCTATGACTTCAAGTAATTGTATTGTTTCCAATTAATGCAAATTCTAGATGAAAAATTTGGAATGTAATTATGAAATCTTCCACTTTTATAGACAATGACATTATTTTGTTTGAAATACATGTGATTTTGAATTCAATTCTTCAAAGTACAATTCTACATAACATTATATATTTTACAATATCATCTGCTTTTTATTTGAGAGTTATATAAACAAAGGAAAATAAAAAGTGTGACTTATATAATATAAACAGTTGCACTGCTAATCTTTGCCCTTTAAATATTCTTGAGGTTTCCTAAACTTTATTTAAAATGATGTTATTAAGGATTTCAGTTGAGGTAAACTAATGAAAATGATACTATCATCTCAGTACTGAAGAAAAACAAGGGGGGTATAGACACAAGATGGATCTATGCATATGGTGCAGGTGCAGCTGATTTACTCATCTCTCTCACCATCCCTCTTCAGACTTAGGTTTACTTATTTCTTTTAACCTGTCGTCATTTACTGAGTTTACAAGTATAGGCTGCACATGGCTGTTTTCCCTTACTAAGGTGTTAGTTGATAATTATGGTGACAGCTAAATCCTAAGGAGTTAGCTGACAGAATTTAAGAGACTAGAATGAGACTTCATGAGAATCAATAAAAGCATGCAGTGAGTTCTTCTGCAATTTAATGAAGGAGCTACTGAGAATCTTTTCTTTTCTTCATTTTCAAGGCATTTTCCTTAGATAATTTTCCTTTATTCTAAATATTTGTGTGTCTCAACCAGAAGTATATATATTTAAATTTAATATTTTACACACTCTGTTCCTACTTGAGTCTGTGCAGCTAATCAAATATCTCAACATAAAACATTAGGAATTACAGAGTGACATGGAAGAAGAGGATACTTCTATATTCTTTCTCACAGAAATTAGTAAGCACCTAAGACAGAAAAATCCTTCCCAAGAGAAAATCATTCCTATTGCTATGCTAAAAAATACCCTGATAAAGTATATTAAGAGAATTTTATTTGATTTGCAGTTAAAGGTTCCTTCTTTCGTGGCAGTGAAAACACAATAGCAAGAGTTTTAACAAGCTACTTCCATTGGAATTCAGAGTCAAGAAACAAAGGAAAATAAATTCTACACTTTATGTAGGTTTCTCCTTGGTATTCAGTCATTTTAGGAGTGTATTTGAGGGTTGTCCCCACCCAATTAGGGTGTGTCTTCCAATCACTGTCAATTTAATAAAGATAGTCACTTATAGCCATAAGTGAGGCAAGCCTAATACAGATAATTCATCACAGGTATGTCCAAACTCTAAGACATAAAATATAATTTATCAGAAAGAATGTCTAGAGGCTATTCTCTCTGATGACTATAGACTTTGTGAAACTGACAATCAATATTAAGCATCATACCCTATTCTGATTGTCCAGAGTTTGTAGCATTTATCAACTGCAAATGAATGAAACACTGACCACTTGATACTAGATATAGAGATGAAGAATTTAATGTTTGCCATATTGTTTTTCAGTTCTGCTATACTCCCAACTTCTCACTTTTAGGAAGGAAGTGTTCCTTTTTCTTCTGTTTTAGTTTTCTAATGTTATGATAAAACATCATGACCAAGGAAACTTAAAAAATAGTTTAATTGGATACAGTTTCAGAGAGTTAGTGCCATGATATCAGGGAAAATGCATGACAGCAACAACAGTTGAGACTTTACACCATGATATGCAAGGAGAAGGTACACACACAAACACAAACATACACACACAGAGAGAGAGAGAGAAAGAGAGAGAGAGAGAGAGAGAGAGAGAGAGAGAGAGAGAGAGAGAGAATAGAATGATGTGAGTCTTTTGAAACCTCAAGTCCACCTCCAATGACATAATTCCTACTGAAGGCCATATCACCTAATCATTCCCAGAAGTTACACTACTGGTAACCAATAAGAAAATTATTTTACTCAAACCACCACAGTGCCATATTTGGTGGCATGTATTATTATTTTCTTAAGGAAATCACATGTAAGTGTTCACTTTGAGTCTTTATAAGACTGTATTTCAAATCAGGAATCTTTTGAAATTGAATACTGAATATGTCTCGGATGTATGATGACCATGAGTGTATGGACAAAATGTGTAGGTTGTTTCAACTATTAAATAATATTATTCTAATGTTGACAAAGAATATACATGTGTTGAATGGTATTACTTGCCAACTTAACAGGATCAAGAATCACTTACATGGCTACCCTTTAGACATATTTGTGATATAATTTTAGATGGTTTAATTAAAGTAAGCAGGTTCCCCTTATGTGGGCATATACTGGTGTCCTGGGAAGGGGGAAAGGAAAGTGTAAGCAAAACGGCAAAATTCACTTACGCTTCATATTGCACATGCAATGAGATCTGGAGCATCACACCCGTTTTAACACACAAAATTCCATTTCATGAACTTTATCACCCCCTTTTTTTAACTGTAAGCCAAATTAAACCAATATTAATTGCTTTTATTGATGATGTTTCAAAATACCTGACAAAAGTAACTAATTAGGGAATGTTTATCTTATAGTTTGATCAATATAGCACATAACTCACCTTCTATTCTCCTTTTTATTAAATCCAGAATCCCAATCCACTGAATAGTATCACACACATTAAAATGTATTACTTACCTCAATTAATCCAATATAGAAAAATTCATTATAGACATACTTAGAGACTTGTTTTCAGTATGATTTTAAGTTGTATCATGTTGACAATCAAAAGTAATCACCACCAACTTCATACTCTACCACATTACTTTTAAACATAATATGTTTTGCCATTTCATTTTTCTATAGATTCATAGGTGTTATATAATTCAAAATGCATTCATTGTAAAATCAAACAATCCCATATTCCTTAACAACTTGAATCATAGTTAGAAGTTCAAGGTCCAGTTCTCATCTAAAACTCTCAACTGAGACTGGTTTAAAATTAAAAATGATTTACAGGCTTCTAATATACAATGTATAAAACATACACTTACATGCAGAAGAGATAGGTCCTGGTATCGGGGGGTGGGCCTTGGACTTCCAACAAGGCAGGGCACCATACCCTCTTTCAAGGAAGAAGGGGGAGGGAGGAGGGGTTGGGGGTTAGCGGGAGGGGACCGGGAGAAGGGGAAGAAATGTAAAATTTTTATTTCTTTAATTATGTTTTTGAATGGAAAAATAAAACAAAACAATGTAAACAAAAAAAACATAAACTTACATTCTAAGAGCAATAAAGAGTTCATTTCAGGGAACTTTCCAACAAAAGCAAGACTGATACACAGCAAACAAAACACAAATCCTGCATCTCCGTATCTGGCATCTGAGGTTCCTGATGGAATTGTTTGTATTATACAGGTTTTAGGTACTCAGTCCCTCTGGTTCTGTTTTTCAGCACACGTAGGCTCCTACTTGAGCTGACTCTACTACTCCTTGTCTGTAGTTTTCTTAGCAATCATTCCATGGTCATTGCATGTACAAAATTCTGAAGACAACATTAAACTTTAGGCTTCACCTGTACAGAATCATAGGGCAATCTCATAGTGCCTCCTTGCAGGAATTCTTACACTACCTCATGTCTATGCTGAATGTAGGTTAGGGACTCTGATGTGTTGTTGGATTTTTTTCTTTTACTCTTTGTTCTTTGGAGCACAAAACCTATCTCCTAAATAAGTAAATAAAGACTTATTCCTTTATATAAATACCCAGGCTTAGCTTGACTTATTTCTAGCCAGCTTTTTTTTTTAATTATCCAATTTTTCTTTTGTTTCTGGACTTTCACCTTTCTATTTATGTTTCTTTACTTCTTACTCCACTAAGGCTTGCTGTGTAGTTAGGTGGCTCAGCACTAGAGTTCTTCTCTCCTCTTGCTCCTGATCTCTCCTCTTCTCATAATTCTCTACTTATTTATTCTCACTGCCTGCCAGATCCACCTATCCTTTTTCTTGCCTGTCTATTAGCTGTTCAGCTCTTTATTAGACCAATCAGGTATTTTAGACAGGCAAAGAAACCCAGTTTCACAGAATTAAATAAATGTCACATAAAAGAATACAAAACAACTTTGCATCATTAAAAAAATGTTCCACAACATAGACATAAGTAACATACCTTCAACTAATACTCCACAAAAGTGCTGGATAGTTTTATGTTAACTTGACACAAACTAACATCATCTGAGAGAAGGAAATCTCATTTAAGCACAAGATTCCATAAGGTTGTACTGTAAGCAAGCCAGTAAGCAGCACCCCTCCATGGCCACTTTATGAGCTCTGCCTGCAGACCCCTGCCTTGCTTGTGTTCCTGTACTGACTTCACTTGATGATAAACTGTGATGGGGAAGTGTAAGCCAATCACATTTCTCCCCACCTTCCTTTTTTGGTCATAGGGTTTGTTTCATCACAGCAAAAGAAAATCTAACTATGACAAGTTGGTGCCAGGATTAGGAATATTGCTGTGACAGACATGACCATGTTGTTTTGGAGAGCATTGTGGAAGGACTTTAGACCTTGGTGCAAGAAAGCCTGGCTTGGTGAGCTGTTCAGTAGGAGCTTGGAAGAAAAAAATGTTGATGGCAATACAGAGAATGCAAGCCTGGCTTATCAAGTTTCAGAGGGAAGTGTAAAGACTATCAAAACTATGTCATATTTTAATTAATAAAATTTAATTAAGATTTAATTTAATTAAGATTCTGTGTTCTGGTGTGCTTGCACTGAAGAATCAGCTGTGACTTTCAAGATAGTAGAATTACTAAAGTCAAGCCTTTGCTTTGCTAGAATGCTTGATGTTGGTTAGCTAGAGCTGAGAAATTAGTGATGTCTCAAAAGAGAACAGCATCATTGGGGTAAAATCTTCTGAAGTGTTTCATTAGAGTAAGCACACAGAAACTGTTTTCCAGAGGTGGCCATGGTTGTATCTCATGCTGGCAGTTGAACTTGATTGTATAATCATCACCCATGTAGTATTGATTCTGAATGTATGAAAGTGTCATAGAGAGCAGCTAAGCCTTGGCACTGTAAGGAGTGAGAGAGGCCACTGGTCATGGTACAGCCTCAGTGCCAGCTGAAGGCTCAGGCCTGAATGAGTCATGCAGAGAAGTAGAGACTTGGCACTGTGAAGTAAGCCCATGAAAGGCTATTGGTGAAAGTGCAGTCCAATTACAGTCAAAGACTTCAGAAATTTGGAGATGACCACCAAGAACAGTTGGAGCCTACAGAACAAGTGGCATGTGTTGCAGAGGGCTGAGCCAGAGATGTGACCCAAGCAGCTTGGAAGAGTCCAGAAGATTTTGAATGAATCTCAGATAACTGGACATTGAGTTATTTACAATGTTTGAGTTCAGTTTTGCTTTATCCAGATTGTGACTATGTTCTTGTTCTTACCTCTTGAAATAAAAGTGTATATAATTTAGTTTTGAATTTTACAAAAGCCCATAATTGAGAAACTGAATGTTTAAAGATATTTTAGGTTTTATAAGAGATTTCATATTTTACTAGAGATGGAATCTTAAATTGTTTGAATTTTAAAGACTGTTGGACTTTTTAAAGGTTTTTAAATCTTTTATATTATGTTGTCAATAGTAATGGGTTATCTTGGGGATGAATTGTAACATGAAGGACAGGCTGCTTGTTGGGATTTCTGTCCTGCCTGGTCCCACAGCTGTTTAGTCCCAGAGAAAATCATGCAGAGTCTACATTAGGTCATAAACTGATTGGCCCATTAGCTTAGGCCTCCCATTGGCTCTTGTAGCTTATATTAACCCATTATCCCTATCTATGTTAGCCACATGGTTCAGTACCTTTCTAAAAGCTGACTGCATGCTTTTCGGTTTTCAGCTGTAGCAGGAAAAAAGCTGCACTGCTTTAAAATGCCGGCTTTCTGAGCCATCCTGCCAGGGCAAACTCTGACTCTTTTGGGCAGGCGTTATGACTACAGAGCATTTGAATGTGGTTTGTGAGCAGAATGCTGCAGCTTGCTTGCTGGCAGGAGCCTTGAAATGCCATAGAGTTGTGGCAATAAACGTGGCTACAGCCAGTACCTCTGCCATGAGGGTGGAATTTCATAAAGCTAAGGAGTGGGCTGGATCTAGCTGTCAAAGCCATAGCTTTTATCCTACCCATATAGCTTGGTAAATTAAAGACTCGTGTAGTCAGAAAAAGAGAGATATACAGTAAAGAGAGATTATAAAAAAACCTCTAAATGGGTTACATTGTGTTAAATATATATACAGGCCAAAGGTTAAAATCCTTAAAATAAAAAAAAAGAAAGAGAGTAGTTGAGTGTGGTGGTACACACTTTTAATCCCAACACTTGGGAGGCAGAGATAGATTGACCTCTGTGACTTCAAGGGGTGATAGCACACACCTTTAATCCCAGCACTGGGGAGGCAGAGACAGGCAGATATCTGTGAGTTCAAGGATAACCTGGTCTACAGAGGGAAGTCCAGGACAAAGATACAGAGAACCTGTCTCAAAAAGCCAAAAATTAAAAATAAAAGAAATAGAGTTTAAAATAAAGCCACATAAAGATGGAAAACACCCAGAGAATCTTGATACTGGATGTTATTATGCTCTCTTTGAACTGTTTGAATGCTGAGGAAGGACCAATAGCTACTAAAAGATATTTGCTTATAAATGCTGCTGAATTAATCCAAGATAGGTATTTTGAAAATACCTTGATTTCAAAATTGAAGTCAAAAGGTATATTACTTTGGAGAAGAGATTTTGCCTTTGTTTCCACAGGAAATGAGAGGCTGTGGATTCATTCTGAGTTAAGAAAACTCAGATTTCTCTCTTCCTGTGCTGAGATCAGAGGCGGCACACACTGGTAGGGCTGTGCCCCCTCCCCCCTGGCAGTAAGATCCCCCCCGGGCTCCTTGTTCTAGAGGACACTGCACCTCTCCCCCCACCCCCACCCCTCCTCCCTCAAGATAGCCCTTTCTCGGTGGGGCTTTGGTACCCCCAGCACTCTCTCTTCCTGCTCTGAGATCGGTGGCGCACACCGGTAAGATCCAGGCGGGCTTCTTTGTTCCACAGGACCCTGAACCCTCCCTCCCTCCTGCAAGATCACCCTTTCCTTGGTGGGGCTTTCTTAACCCAGCACTCTCTCTTCCTGTGCTGAGATCAGAGGCGGCCCACACTGTTAGGGCTGTGCCCCCCCGTGGTAAGATCCCCCCGCTGGGCTCCTTGTTCTACAGGACACTGCACCTCTATCCCCCACCCCCCCACTCCTCCTCCCTCAAGATAGCCCTTTCCTCGGTGGGGCTTTGGTACCACAGCACTCTCTCTTCCTGTGCTGAGATCGGAGGCGGCTCACACTGGTAAGGTTGTGCAAGCCTGGTGGTAAGGTCCCTGCAGGCCCCTTTGATCAACAAGACCCTGCACCCCGCCCCTGCAAGATTGCCCTTTCCTCTGTGGGGAATTGGAACCCCAGGAATCTCTCTCCCTGTGCCGAGATAGTAGGTACAGAAGGAACGGAGGTCCAGATGGGACTTCCTCTTCCTGCACTGAGATCAGCTATCCAGAGGGGTGAGTGTGTACAAGTTGTCCTGGGAGGTCCCAACCCACTGAGACTCCCCTGACTGAAATCAGAGGAAGAGATGGGTAGGCGTCAATCCAAGAATTCCTCCAACAATCTGAAAAGCAACATGATAACACCAGAAACCAATGAGTACTCAACAGGAAAACCTGAGCAACCTAACCCAGAAGAAGTAGAAGAAGTCGACTTTAAACATAACTTTATGAAAGTGATAGAGACCTTTAAAGAAGAGGAGAAAAACACCTTTGAGGACAGGGATGAGAAAACTAACAAAAAGTTAGAAGAAATGAATAAATTCCTCAAAGATACCCTAGAAAACCAAGAAAAAGCAATCAAACAGGTAATGGAAACAGTTCAAGACATAAAAACTGAAATGGATGCAATGAAGAAAACACAAACGGAGGTAAGGCTGGAGATGGAAAATCTGGGTAAACAACCAGGAACAGCAGAGAAAAGTATAACAAACAGAATACAAGAGATAAAAGAAAGAATCTCAGACGCTGAAGATACGACAGAGAAAATAAACTCATTGATCAAAGAAAACAACAAATCCAACAAATTCTTAACACAAAACACTCAGGAAATCTGGGACACCATAAAAAGACCAAATCTAAGAAAAATAGGGCTAGAAGAAGGAGAAGAAGCACAGCTCAAAGGCCCAGAAAATATATTCAACAAAATTATAGAAGAAAACTTTCCCAACCTAAAGATGGATATGCCTATGAGGGTACAAGAAGCATACAGAACACCAAATAGATTGGATCAAAAAGGACATCCCTCGCCATATAATAATCAAAACACAAAACATACAGAATAAAGAAAGAATACTAAGAGCTGCAAAGGAAAAAGGCCAAGTAACGTATAAAGGTAAACCTATCAGAATTACACCTGACTTCTCTATGGAAACCATGAAAGCCAGAAGGTCTTGGATAGATGTGCTGCAGACACTAAGAAACCATGGATGCAAGCCCAGACTACTATACCCAGCAAAGCTTTCATTCACCATTGATGGAGAAAACAAGGTATTTCAGGATAAAAACAAATTTAAGCAATACATAGCCACAAATCCAGCCTTACAGAAAGTACTAGAAGGAAAACCACATCTAAAGGAAGCAAGCAACACCCATAATAACACAGACATCTAACAGACCTCCACTAGCACAACTCAAAGAAGGGAAACACACAAACTCTACAACCATAAAAAAATAACCACAATTAATAATCTCTGGTCATTAATATCACTTAATATCAATGGACTCAATTCACCTATAAAAAGGCAAAGGTTAAGAGAATGGATACGAAAACAGGATCCAACATTCTGTTGTTTACAAGAAACACACCTCAACCACAAAGACAGACATTATCTCAGAATAAAGGGCTGGGAAAAGGTTTTTCAATCATACGGCCCTAAGAAACAAACGGGTGTGGCTATACTAATATCGAACAAAATCGACTTCAAACTAAAATCAATCAGAAGAGATGGAGAGGGACATTTTACACTCTTAAATGGAATAATCCATCAGGATGAAGTCTCAATCCTGAATATATATGTCCCTAATAAAAAAGCATCCACATATGTAAAGGACACATTACTAGAAATCAAAGCACACATCAAACCCCACACTCTAATAGTAGGATATTTCAACACTCCTCTCTCACCAATGGACAGGTCAACCAGACAGAAACTTAACAGAGAAATAAGAGAACTTACAGA